>SWEM01000283.1:0-38423 GCA_019593585.1 Nitzschia palea | reverse complement strand
CAAGAGGCGTTGGATTTGGCCTACACAACCATGGAGGGTGGCCAACAAGAATTTGACCAGGTCTTTGCGGAATTTGATTCGACACCCTTGGCGGCGGCAAGTTTAGGACAAGTCCACAAGGCCAAACTACGATCCAATGGTGACATTGTGGCAGTCAAAATTCAACGACCGAATCTCCGCAAAATATATGATCAAGATATGAAATTTTTAACCACCATTGCCCAATGGATGGATAAGATGCCCAGTTCGAGTAAAAACGTTGGCGGTATTGCTTCCTCATGGACCAAAATCTTTGAAGATGCCGAAGTGATTTTGTATCGAGAAATTGATTATCGGGATGAGGCAAGTAATGGGGTCCGCTTTGCAGAAGACTTTGGTTTGACCCGAGGTGGACAATCAATACCCTCGCGGGCCAAATCAAGGAACAATCAAACTTTACCCAGTGCGGCCGATTGGATTCGAGTTCCCTATGTCTATCAAAATATTTCCAATGAACGACTCTTGGTCATGGAATATGTAACCATCCATCAAGGTTACCAATACTGAGAAGCTTAAGGCCGCCAATGTCACGGCCAATGACCAAATTAATTTGGCGGATGCATTGGCAAGAGCCTACTTACGACAATTTTGTTGCAATCTCTTTTTTTCGACGGATCCTCATCCAGGTAAGTATCCACCAACGGAGCTTTCGACAATTCACTCATGGATGTCTAACTCTAATTTGGGACAATGCTTTATTGTTGGGATGCTAGGTAATGTCGGTGTTGAGATTACTCCCAGTGGCAAGCCACGGTTGGTATTGTATGACTTTGGACAAGCCGCGACGTTGACACAAGATCAAGCCGATGGGATTTTGCAAATCATTGAAGCCATTATTGATATGAATGTCGATCGATCCATTGAAGCCTTTCAGAAAATGGGAGTCTTAGTCGATGGTGCCGATCTCAACAAAGTACGTCAAAAAGTCGCTGAAAACTATCGCACAGGTAAAGTCAAGGCCAATCGTCGAGCTCTACGACGAAAAGGATATCAATTCAAAGACGAACAAGAGAAGAAGGAAACTACCAACGCTACGCTTGTATCCAATTCTACCACCAAGGATTCAAAAGTCAAGGATGCCGAAGTCATGTCCTTCTTTTCCTTACCCGCAGAATATGCCTTTGTAGCACGTGCAATATCACAAATGGATGGAGTTGGAAAAGGTTTGGATCCCGAATTTGATTTCATTAGCAATTCTGCACCATACGTTGTGGAAATTAAGGGTGCCGACAAGTATCTCAAGGAAGAAATTGTCAAATTTTTCAAAGATGTTCCAAAACGAGTCGCCTTGTGGCAGACCAAGACATTACCCGACCTCTACGAAAAGCGTTTGGCCGAATGGTCAAGTCCAGCAAATTCGTGAAAAAAATGTAATTAAAACTCTTGTCCAAAAAAATGGAGGTTCTAAATATAACTTTGGCTATCGAATGTGCAATATTGTCATAAGTTGATCATTCAATAGGATGCAGTTCACGATTCCAATACCATCATACGGGAGATTCACCAGCATGTGTGCGTTCAATTCTAAGGAGGATCCATTATAAAAGTGACAGCAATTCCAAAGTGATCACTTGGCGCTACTTGGACTGTTCGGAAAGTTCCATCATATGGATTCGGCTTTACCCAAGTTAGATTGGGTATGGCTGACATTCCCAATTTCTTCAAATGCGTTGATGTCTCCTTATTGTTTTTGGTCATGTAGATACATCGATCTAAACGCAGACGCAAGCGTCCTCTCAGCATTGGATTCTCCTTCGTATCATAGGTATAGTCTCGGGGTGTCCCAGCGTCTCTCCAATCACCCTTGGTCAATTGCAACAAAGGTCGATTGGATGGCGTGCACTTGACGCGTTCATCATCAAAATTGAAATCTCCCACAATGACTGCTAGTTGTAACTGTGAATTTTCACGCAATCGCTTTTCACAAAAGGTGGTAGCTTCTACAATCTGCTCCTCGCGTTGCTTCACCCCGTCATATACGATGGGCTTGCGTTGCTTCACACCATTGTATGCCTTGGGAATCGAAACTGATTCTAAATGGGTTGTTGCCAAAAGCATGGTGGGTGTTTCGACGTATAATAGTCCTCGTCCTTGACGTGTGTTTTTGTAGGCAAGAAAATCAGATTCAAGAATGGGAATATCCTTTCGCACTGCCAATCCGACACCATGCAAGGCATGATCACGTGGTTGCAAACAGAATCGATAATTCTTCTTGATGTGAAATGTCAGATGATCAGTGTTTGAATCCCTGAGTTCTTGGAACCCAATGAATACAAGGTTCTCGCAAGTAGAGAGTTCTTGGGCAATCGCATCCATACGTTGTTGTTCATGAACATTACGAAGCCAAACGTTGTAGGAAGCGATTTGGAAATTCGATGGATGCGACCACGTGGAGGTGGTCAAGAATTGCAGCCGCCTCCACTTACCATCAATTTGGTTGTAAAGCTTGGCTGTAATTCGATCGAACGGGTTCAACTGGAATTTCCAAGTTGAAAAATTGGCAGACACAGGACATACTCGACGCAACATGGCAGTTATGGGAGAGCCGAGATGACCAAGTGGGTTTGGAATCACGAAAATCTGGATTTTGAGGTAATACTAAACCGTTAGTTGTGAGTAGTAAAAATCCATCGGGACTGCGAATCCCGGGATCCAGGACGTTACAGGTAACTGTCCATGCTCGCTAAACCTTGGTTCTTGCTCTCCATCTCAAAAGTGACAGCAATTCCAAAGTGATCATTTGGCGCTACTCTTGGACTGTTCGGAAACCATAAAAAGGATTCGGCTTTTCCCATGTTAAGTTGGGTATGGCTGACATTCCCAATTTCTTCAAATGCGTTGCGTTTTGCTTGTTGTTTTTGGAAATGTAGATACCGGTACATCGATCCAGACGCAAGCGCAAGCTCCCTCTCAGCATTGGATTCACCTTCTTATCATAGGTATAGTCTCGGGGTGTCCCGGCGTCTCTCCAATCACCCTTGGTTAAGTGCAACAGGGGTTGATTGTCGGACTTGACGCGTTCATCATCAAAATTGAAATCTCCCACAATTACAGCTAGTTGCAATTGTGGGTTTTCAAGCAATCGATTTTCACAAAATGTGATAGCTTCTACAATCTGCTCCTCGCGTTGCTTCACCCGTTCATGGACGTTGGAAACCGAAAAGGATTCTAAATGGGTGGTGCCCAGAAGCATGGTGGGCGTTTCGACGTATAACCGTCCTCGTTCTTTGCTGGTGTTGTTGTAGGGAAGAGAGTTGGATTCTAGAATGGGAATATCCTTTCGCACTGCCAACCCGACACCATGCAGGGCATGATCACGTGGTTGCAAACAGAACTGATAGTCCCCTTTGATATGAACTGCCAGATAATCTGTCAGGGAATTCCTGAGTTCTTGGAACCCAATGAATACAACGTTCTCGCAAGAAGAGAGTTCTTGCGCAATTGCATCCATACGTTGTCGTTCGTGAACACCACGAAGCCAAACGTTGTAGGAAGCGATTTGAAAATTCGCGGGATGCGACCAAGTCTAGTTGGTGAAGGATTGAAGCCAAAGCCTCCACTTTTCATCAATGTGGTAGTAAAGCTTGGCTGTAATTTGATCGAAAAGGTTCCACTGGGATTTCCAAGTCGAAAATTGGGGAGAAACAGGACGCAACCGACTCAACATGGCAGAAATGGCATTCGAATTGTAGAGATAACCAAGAATGTTGGGACCCACAAAATTTTGGATTTTGATGTGCTAGTAAAACTCCCGGGACCCAGACGTTACTGTTAAAGCAGTTGCCGGTAGTACCGGTAATTCTAGCGTTTGTTTCTTGCTACTTCGGAGTATTCATCTCAAAAGTAATGGCAAGTCCAAAGTGATCACTGGGTGCCACGGGTACTGTGCGGGTAGTTCCATTGTAGGGATTCTTCTTGTCCCAAGTTAGATTGGGAATTGCGGACATGCCCAACTTTTTCAACTGCGTCCTTGTTTCCATATTTCTTTGGGTCAGGTAGATACATCGATCCAGACGCCGCCGCAAATTCCCTCCTAGCATTGGATTCTCCTTGGCATCATAGGTATAGTCTCGAGGTGTCCCAGCATCTTTCCAATCACCCTTGGTGACTTGCAAAAGGGATCGATTGGGTGCTTTGGGACGTTCATCGTCCCAATTAAAATCTCCCACAATGACTGCTAGTTGCAATTGTGGATTTTCACGCAACCGATGTTCACTAAAGGTGGTAGCTTCGACAATTTGTTCTTCACGCTGCTTTACACCATCATAGGCCTTGGGATCCATGAATGATTCCAAATGGGTGGTTGCCAATAGCATGGTCGGTGTTTGGATGTATAATAGTCCTCGTCCTTGACAGGAGTTGTCGTAAGGAAGGAATTTGGAGTCGACAATGGGCAAATCCTGGCGCAATGCCAATCCTACTCCGTACTGACCATGACGTGGTTGCATACAAAAGCGAAATCCCATCTTCTTCATATGTGGTGTCAGGTATTCCACCAGTGAATCCGTAAGTTCTTGAAAGCCAATAAATAATAAGTCCTCACCACAAGAAGAAGACGATTCAAGTTCTTTGGCAATGGCATCCATACGATGTTGTGGATACACTTGTCTGGCAGATGGATCCGGTGGACCAAACCAAACATTGTAGGAAGCGATTTGAAATTTTGGTGGATGGGACATGGAATCATTTGTTGCCATGGCAGCCGTGCTCGGCGAAGATCCTTTCCTTTTCGCTCCAGAAGCAGCTGTCGTAGTGGAAGGTCCTTTCTTTGGGGATGTAGTAGTAGTAGTAGTAGTAGTTCGTCGTCGTTTCGTCGTTTGATCGGCTTGTTGTACTTTGGTGCCGTCATTGTCATCATCATCACTACTGTCGACCAGGTCAATTATTAGTGGCTTCTTGGTTCCTTCTCCGTCATATGTGGAACTGCAGATATCTGCATCTCCGATGGCTTCCACTCGACAATAAATCATATCACCATGATTGATTCCAAGAGTACTCAAGGATTGTTCCATTGCGAAGGGTTGCTGACCGTTTGGATCCTTACTCAAAGGTAGCATCAGCTTCCATTCTTGACCAATCTGCTGCGACAGCGTGGTAATGGTATCGGAAGGATCCAATTGAAACTTCCATGTTCCAACATTGGAACGAACACGAAGCAACATGGCCGCAGTCGTCAAGGCACTGCAATTTTCTAGCCGTAAAGCAGCAAGGACCGACCAAGTTTGGAAGCAACGCGACAGCATATGTTGACACTCGCTTGCACAAAATAGTGTGCGATGGTGCTGCGTTGTAGGGTATAGGGCATCCGTGATTGGCTGCTAGCAAAGGAGTCCCGCCGTTTTGGCCCGAAATCTCGGCGCGGACTGCATTGGAAATCTCGGGCAGTAAAATACTGGTGCGTTTAGTAGCCAAAACTTGTCGAGCATGGAAAATGTCAAGTAGTAGTATATCAAGGCTTTACATGGTTGGAAAGGTGCTTACTAGTAACAGGTATGCGTTACAATCTGCAAACGTAGGAGTTACTCTGAGTAACATATCGTACCCAGCGATACGGGGTGTACCCTGCCATATTTTCAGCAATTCGTAAGTAGCGCACATTAAGATTTGAAACATTGTACATTGGGATTTCAAAGTTCATATTGATCGGTCCGATTTCTCTTCGCAGTTGCGACGTGAATGCTTGATCCAATGTAATCTTGGCTTTCATCGTTTGTTCCGTGCCGCCTGGTAACTTCTTGATGGTCCACTTGATCATACCTTCACTTCGAACAAACTCAGCATTGGTGTGGCCCGTTCCAGGACTGGCAATTACACTACATGATGCGACTGTTGTACATTTAGGTAGAGGTAGCTCGACAGTCACGTTAGCACCAAAATGGTTGTGAGCCATCTCGGCTCGGATCAAAACGGTAATCTCCAGTTTTTTCGGCTCGACCTCTTCAATCGAGGGAAAGATTCGGAAAGGTGTCGAAAAGTCCCCAGTCACTCGATAGTTCAAAACAACAAACTCTCCATCAGGAGGGACAAACGACAAGGTTCTTTGTGACTCAAATTCCGACAGATTAACACAATCATTGAAATTAATGTCGTCGACAGTGACGGACCCGTATCTCCCCTGATTTTTACCAATAGCAAGATCTTCATTCAATGCCAGACGAAGTTCTGGATTACCTGCCAAGTAAGACTTCATTTGGATACAACCATCAATCGTGCTGTTGAGGACATAACCGTTATTGGAAAACAGGACGTTGAGTCGTTCCAAAATATCAACAAATATTTCATTCTTCTGATTGTATGAAGCTTCCGTCTTTCTGCCATTAACGTTGACCGAAGAAATGACAGGTTTATGTACTGCATTGGCTGATGCTGTCTTGGGGTTGACCAGGTGGGAGGTGGTCCCAACGAAATCGACGACGATAGGTTCATTGTAGACGCAAGATTTGAGGTTTTGTGTGCGTGTGATTTGTGGATAGCCAAAGTCCAGCATCTCATCCAGTAGTTCGTAAAGGAGAATAAAGTTTTTTCGTATCGCCTCTTCCGACAGAGTGCCGCAATAATCTTTAAAGACACGAGCAATGGTGGAAAGGAGCTGTTCGACCAGTCGGAATAAGAAAAATGAGCGTCATCGAATACGAAAATTTCCCAATGGAATAGGGAATTTCATCCGTCACTGGGTACCTACCTCAATCACGGTGACAGGGCTCGTGTTTCGAGCAGTTGCACAGCCAAAGATGAGACCGTTGCGCTTGACATGCATGTAGGTCAGGCCATCCGGCATCATGAAAACAGGAGGGGCGTCTCCGTTCTTCTTCCTGGCTTCACCCTCCGATGTGGTTACCTTGTCCTTCGAGGTGTCCTTGGTCCCACCGCCTGGAGTAAGGTAGCTGGAGTCGTCCCAGAAATTTATCTTCCGAAAGAACGCCTCTGTATGCGACCTCTCATGTGCTCCTGTATTTCCCCTCTCATTGCGGTAGTTTTTCGCAATGATGGTGTCACCCCGCGGAGACAACACGAAGAAATTGGAGATCATTGTCGGTTGTGTGGATGATTGTGCCGCTGCGATCGGGCATTGTTGTTGTTGGTTCGGAGGGCGTGCCCAGTGAGATCCTGCCGGCCGAAGATCCGTTGAGTCCAGGAGAATGCAATCGATCGGATCAGAAACCACTTGTCTGGATCTGGAGATGTGCCGTGGCCGCTCCAATGGCGATTGTCTGTGGAACACCCGGATGATGCCAATTTTATCAAGCGTGGTACATGTAGTTGATTGCATGAGATACCGATGGCAGAAAGGTATGTTGGCAACAACATATTATTGGTGTTTTGCTCATATTAGCCAATCTATACCAATCAATACTCATTGTCCCACCTAGATGCATGATTGCAAAAATCCAATATCAACCCAATCCTCCATCCAACAAAGAAGGAGAAATTTCAAGGACTAGTGACCATAGCCACTATGTCATTGGGAATAAGAGCTCCTCTAATACACAAGGCGCCATACAAGGAGGAGATAATGATGCACTGTGATGTAATAACGTTAGTACCATGCAAAATATCAATAGTATGCATGGCAAGAAGCAAGGATCCATGGCCCATGGCTAGTGATATTGGACGACCAGTTTGGATCCTCCGACTTTGTTAACTTCTCTATTGAAAGGCCTGACCTTTGCATACCAAGATTTGACAAAGAAATTGCTACTACCATGTTTTGGTGTACGTGTAGCTCTTGCATGTGGGTCATTCTTCGCATAGGTTCGTAACCGTTATTTTTGTATACGAAACTTCGACTGGTTGGCGGTCGGTCGGAATGCTCGGATCTCTTCAGCGGCACCACTTGCGAGACCATTGACACTGGCGTGTAGATGATAGAACTCGAAAATCCTTCCATCCCATCATCATCGTATTACTGGAATCCACAACAGCAACAATAAGAAGAAGAATATGGGCGACTTTAAAGAAAACGACCCAGATCGGGAAAAGAAACGACAAAAGGCTTTGCGACGCATGGGCAAAATTCTAAGCAAAGCTTGGGAATTGCCACAATCGGAATTTTTTCAATCTTCCAAACATTCCAATGCGACCTTGTCAAGCATTGGAGAAAAATTGGATGAGGAAGGTTATCGATATGGTCGTCATGGTTGGGAAGACTTTGCCAAAGATATTGGTGGGGTTTACAATCGTCATATCCATCGGTACGTGCATCTGTTATGAACAGCGAGGGGATTGGCATTGACGAGACGTACTGCCGACGAAGGATACCCAGACCACAAATTCATGCCCTAACCATTACCATGTTTGGATATCTATTTCCTTCCTTTTTGCGGTTTCAACAGAAAGACGAAATATGCCTATCTGGCAAAATCTCATTTGGATCAGGTAGTGGGTTGGTTGAGTGAAAAGGATGAATCACTCGGGAAGGTTGCTACCGATCACATTCCAGAGGAAGCCCCTGCGAGGCCGAACAAGAGAAAGCAGGAAGACAGTAGTAGTAGTAGAGCCCTCGAGTCGCAACAACAACAACAAACTAAAAAGAGGACCACCACCAAAAGCACCAATGCCCAAGAGTCGGCCGACATCACCTTGGGGGAGCGGGAAGAACGGGCCATGGAAAATCTTTTCATCTATATTGAAGAACAGGGCGGGGATCGAAGAGCCGTAGAAAACTTTCGTTGCCGTGTGACGAGGAAAGCCTCCGATGGTCGATATGACACCAACTACTTTAATGAACAGGGTCGCCGTTTCCGGTCCATGGTGGAAGTTGGAAAATTTCTCAACTTGGTCACAACTCCAGCGAGATCGGCGGGGGGCCAAAAGGCGACTGGTATGAAAAAGAGAAAAGCAACAACAAGAGAAATCGAGAATGAAAAGAAGAGGCTCCGGAATGAGTTAGAGAAGTTGCGAAGGCAACATACCCGAGCTAGGAAGCAACTCGACGACTTTCTCACGGACGAAAAAGACTCGAAATATCCCATCGAGGATATGTTTCTTCAAAACGAAGAACAGTCTCGAGGTAATAGGATCCTACCAACCAACTGTGCAGCAGCTCGAATACCGGATGTGGATGAATTTCCTGGTCTACCAAAACATTGCATGCCTGAGGTGCTAGCGGCATGGGATTTCTTGTCAACCTTTGGCCGAACAATAAACGTCAACCCTATTTCACTCGAAGACTTCGTGCAATGTTTAATCTACAAGCCACCACCTAATCTCGCTGACAGCGATGTATTTAAGTCACCTCCGGTGTTTCTTGGAGAAGCCCACCTCGGTCTGCTGAAACTCCTATTGGCTGATCGGGCCAGTGACGATTGGTGGTGGAGCGTTCTTGAAACAGATGTCACAGAAAATGCGGTAACCGATGTTGCAGACGTGGTGGGAACTGAAGACAGCGATTTACCCCTCATTAAAATTGACTTTGCAGCACTTCTTTTGGAGACGGAAGATCCTCTCATCACTCTTAGTTGGATTCAAAGTTTGGAACAAACACGTGACATCAACTCTCAAGACATGAATGCTATCCGAGATGTAATTCGTGGGGCCATGACTGTTGTTGCCAATCGATGGGTTCTCGCTTACTTGCGAAAAGCTTTAAGGCTTGGAAAAACAAGTGGCTCTGCTTTCATGAAACAATCCATCCTTTGGTTGGTCGACAAAGTTCGAGAAGCACGACCGGATCTGAATAGTCGGTCTATCGCTACAAAGTCGCTATTGCAAAAACGTGCCAAGGTCGTGGAAGAAGTATCACTACAAATGGATAAGCTTAGTGCAGCTACATTGACTGTCACTGAAGATGACTTGGCATCCGACATCGAGGATTCGGATGATGAAAGTGATGAGTCGGATGACGAGGAAGAGAAAGATGTGACAACTTCCACAGCTCCTACTGACGAAGCACCGGCGACTCGATTAGACCCGGATGAACGCCCTGCTTCTTTTGTACCCAAAAAGCCGCCACCAACGCTAGTTGATTTGCTCCTTCCACCTAGCAAACCTATCCCTCCATCAGATGTGCTAAATCCCGCAAGCTGGCCTCAAATTGCTGGTGCTGCCGCCACTCGAATCATTCATCGTTTCAAACGATTGCGAAACGAATTAGACGACAGCCTCCGATTGATTAGAGAACTTCCTCGACTCACTGTCAAGCAACGTCGACAACGAGAGTTGATAGCATCCAAACGAGTTTTTTCAGAATTTTCTGCCTCGGACAAGGATGATCAAGATCCTCCCCAGCACGCGGCCGACCATTTATGCTCAGGTGGGGATTACATGGAACTGTCCCCGTTGCATCGACTTTGTATCCTTCGTGTGTTGATCGATGCGGCGTACGACACTGGGCGAATCTACGAGATTGTTGACTCGAATCACAAACAGCGTACCAACGCCGTCAAGGCACTCGATACAGAACAGCGACGAGCCAAGAAAGAAGCCAAAGAAAAAGCCCTGGCCGCAGAAGCAGCAGCTCGGGAAGATCTGGCGCTCGAAGCACGACGCAAGTTCCTCGAAGAAAAGCGAGAAGAAATTCGCAAGGTCAATGAAACCAACCAAGAGTTGACGCAGGAAGAAATCGACGAATTGACGGAAGAAGATATCCTAGACTTTGACGATGACATACGAGCCGACTTTGAAGCGTTACCAGGTCCCGAAAGTTTCAAGAAAACAGAAGTAGTTGCTCGTGTTGAACAAATAAAGGAAGCAGCAGCTTTCGAAACAGATTTGCTGACCGTTCTAACCATGGCTGAACTTTTGGAACGAGAAAAGACGGAGTTGAATAATCTCAAGGATCAGCTTAAGGAGCTGGGGGGCGAGGAAGCACTTTTGGATCCAGAACTTGATAGGCAGGTGGCGAGAAAGATTGAAAAGACACGACGGGACATTCAGAGAGCGGAAGCGAGCTCAGCAATGCTACCAACTCAACGTGAAGCAGCCATTGACAGTTTACAGGAGGCCATAGCGGATGGAACAATCAAGAGTTTGCGTGCTGCAATTCGCATTGCCAAGGCCGCCCGTCTCTTCGGCCCTGATGAATATTCTAACGGTGTATGGGCCTTAGACTTGGTTCGTGATGCTCATGTTGAACTGGAAAACGCGAAGCAATTAAAACGAGTTGCGGATGCGCAGAAAGACCTGATTACGAAGCTAAATCGTTGTTTCACCAGGACCGATCCTCTTGGTATGGACAGGTTCCGTAACAGGCTCTGGCGATTCGAAAATTCTGAACAATGTCATGTATGGGCGGAAGTGAATCCAGTATTCTCAGAAGCAGAGTCTAATCTTTCCAATCAAGACGGGTACTTGAAAGTCGTCTCGAATCTTGCTCAAGTATCAGTTGGTGCAGCGGATATTGAAGAAGATTTTCAACCAAGGGATCCTGAGGAAGCACAATTTTTTGTTCGATTCAGCCGTCAAGAGTATCATGCAGCAGGATTGGCGGCATCACTGACCCAACGATTGTGGGGTTGTCATGCTACTGAGGCTTCGGTTCGTGCATTGATGAAAGGTCTCGATGGACGAGGGATACGAGAAAAGGAATTGAAGTTAAGTCTGAAGGAGGCGTTAGAAAAAGAGCCTATTGCCGAAAACGCAAGTGAAGAGATCAAGGCAGCAATACCCGACGACGTTGAACAGCATGCTCCTGTTGAGTCAGAGACAGTGGAAGAAAAGGAAAAGCCCGAAAAGACTTGCAGTACATCTGGTGACGAAATGGTGTTTGGCAAAGCCAAATCGTTGGCTCAGAATATCGAAAATGAATTCATACAATACCACTTGATTAGCTCCCTTTCATCAGGAATTGGTCAACGTGCAAGAGTCCGCATCCCTCTAGATTCAAGCAAAGAGTTTGAGACAGCTCGATATGAAGATGTGATGATAACTGGTTGGAAAATAAGGAAAGATGAGATCCCAGAAGAACCCGATGGCCATGAGTTTGAACCATCCATGAAAACCGTGGACACTCCCATTTGGCGTGCAGTAACAGCCACAGGCCAGGAATTTTGGTTGAGTGGTATGGAACTTATGGAAGCCATCTGCCGCTTTCTCCGACGACACAACTGTGACCCAACATATTTTGAATCAGATGCATCTTTTCTTGCTTATCGCAATGCTCTGGGACGACATTGCGGCAAGGCAGCCGAAGCTGGGCAGGCGATGGCGCCTATCCGCTTCGCCAAGTTCATGGTTCGTCGCGAGGGGGAATTATATCAACGCTTAAAGCACTTTGTGTTCGACAACAATTGGGGTGGCAAGAATGGTAATCGAAATGCCTGGATCACCTCAATGAACGACTTTGCATTTGACTTTGAAACAGCGAAAGAGGGCCTTCTGACATTGGAGGGGGCCCTCACGGAGATGCTAGGTGGATTACCGGAGACTGAATCCGATACTGAACCGTCGGGTAAAGACCTACTGGGGAATCCCACGAAAAGAGATGATATCGAACTTGAATCGATCGAGAAGGGGGTCAAAGGTCTATGGAATTCTCGTTCAAGCCGCGCTGTCTTTTTGGAAATAGTACGTGGATCCAACACGGTGGGGTTCCTGGTGCTGGGACTTGAATTGTTGTGTCGCAATACGTATGCGTACATAGATAGCAACACTACGGTCAAGAGCACCCCTGCAGTTCCAGAATTGACCTCGTATGATCTTGGCCCTACGAGAGGCAGTCGGCGAAGCATGAACTCCTGGCAACAAGAAGATTCGTCGTTCTACGAAGACTTGCCTGTCCGTTCGAGCCGTCGCGTCCCTCGCGTAAACTATATGGGTTTGGACTAACTGTACATAATCCCATCGTTTGCGCTTTGCTTCCATTATTGACTTGCTATACACCACCATGGTAGGTACTGGTAGAACAAAAAATGAGGCTGCACCGACGATTCGTTCGATCAAAAGCTCATTTCAAGTTGACGACTTGTTTCCTTCCACGTGTGAACTTTTGAAAAGGTTTGTGTTTTCCTCAACAGGAGGAGGTCACATTTGGGCAATCAAGATGAAGCTATCTTTCTTTGTTGCGTTGATATGTAGTGCTCGGGGAGTAGCATTTGTGACTCCCTTGGTGACCAAGAAATCATCATCTTTCTCATCCTCATCCACACGACAATATTTGTCAACTGGAGTTGAAAATGCCGACTCTACATGGCAAGGAGAAATAGTTACCGGTGGACAAATTCGTGGCTGTTCCATTCAAGGGGTTGGTGAAGAGCCCATTACCGAATGGATTTTGACAATCGATGGGTATGTAAAAATGCGAAATGGGCATGTGCTTCGTGATGGAAGCCGATTTCTTGGTTGTCGTTGTGCCAAACTCATATCGTCAAATGAATTTTGTCTGCTTTTTGTTGTTGTTTCGTTTCTTTGAAACTGGGTTTTCTAAAATGCTTCGTGTGCTACCTGTACTACTAGTATTCAAGCCGATTTGGGACGGTTTAGTGCTGCCATTTACAAAAAGATTATTACGGATGCCAAACAACAACGATTTCAAGGATTTCGACCAGGAACCATTCCTCCTCATTTAGAACCAACCTATCGTGCCTTTACCATGGAAGAATGTGCTCGAGAGACTATTTTGGAATCCATGGAACAAAATAATATTCGTCCCTTTTCCACGGCACGGACAGATTTTGTGATTGGACAAGTCAGTATTCCACAACCGTCATCGTCAAAGAAAAAGACCAAGAAACCAAAGTCGACAAGATCGAAAAAGACCAAAGATACCGAAGGAAACGAAGCAATGGAACGAAATGAGCCAGAGATAGAGGAAGACGGTAATACTTCGGAGTCGAATTGGTTAACATTCGATGACATGAAAGGAGCCATTGATGGTGGATGGAGGGTACGTACAAAACAATTGTGACGAATGATGATATTTCTTGGTGTACTTGTTGCTAACAGATGAGTTTCTATGTTGCTTCGTTGCGAATCGTGCATGTCCTTCTTATTATGACACGTATAATAAAGCCTGGACAAAGTTTTAGTTTTGTAGCAACCAACGTAAGAGGACAACGCGTGGTTAGTCGCCAAGCGACGGAAGGAGCAAAACCTTTGGGTTTGAACTATTAACAGTAAGTGAGAGTGATTGTGCAATACTATGTGTGGTAGCTTTATATCCAATTTCCCAATTCCAATGATTCCCTCAAAACTAGAGTGATTTGATAGGGTGCATAAAAAGTTGAAAGAGGTGTTGTAGCCAAGGTTGCAAAATGTGTAAACAAGCCTCAAAAACAATGGAAAAAGGATAAACGATACCATATGGATTGTGTGTATCCGAGATGGGACTAGTCATTACTTGTACCCAACACATTTTGTCGGACGATCATGCAAAATACGCTTTCTGGGGGGGATCTGGACGGCTGGTAATGGTTAGAAATACTAAAATAAACCATCACCACCAAGTCAGTAATTGATGAAGACGACGGTAGGATCAGAAACCTATGGGTAGTCCGTATCGACGGAGAGGAAAGTGAGTGTTGGAGTAGGAGGTAGGAGTCTACTGCCTCATTCCTTCTCGGGTGAGACCCACGTGTTCTGAAACAAGAGGCTGTGGGCGTCTCCTCAGAAAAATCTGAGGTGATGTGTGTCACGTTGGGTATCGAGAATCATCGATGGGAAGCGAGAAATTTATCCTTGTTCTTTTTACAGTTCGTTGCAGACTATGGGCAAGGTTGGGGCATCGTCCAAGCGTTACGAACGTTCCCCTGCTTGCACTGGAGGGAACTAGAAAATGGAACCTGTGTGGAAGTCGCAGCGGGACGGCTCTCACGGGATACTGGAACGTTCCACCCGGCGTACCACATGATTTTGAACAGATGGAACCCATGGAAATTATACGTCGTTCCTCACTCTTGGAACGTCACCCCCATGGTGGTGGAAAGAAAGATGACGTCGATACGACATCTTCCCAATGGATCTACGCGTCGTTCGTGCGAAATTAACATGAGAACTCTGCACGATTAATCCTTCCGTTTGTACAACGGAGAGAAAAGGTGTTCCGTGGAAAATTCGGGATCCATTGGAAAATAATACGTCTGATCGATGTACGTATAAATGCAAGAAAATGCACTGCCTTATAATTATATGGAGCAGGCAGACAGAATTTTGGGGCAGTTATCCCTTTTTGACATAAATGTTAGCATTTGTTTTTATTAATACTGGAGGTTCTATTGACCGGATGGATGTGGATCCGATTGCTCCAAGAGTCAAAACTGAAGGGCCTACGTATCAATTCTCGGGCACGCGCTTCGCGTCGATTGCTGACCCAAGACTGACCTAACATCCACTGCTTTGCAGCGCGGTGGAGTGCACGCCCATTTTCGTTTGTTGAGACATCAGCCTCGATCTGGGAACCGTGTGTGCACATTCAAGTAGCAACGCAGCGTCACATTTTGACTGTGCTTTGTGTGAACCAATTCTGCCATCCAAAGCAATAAGCATTGGAAGGCAAAGTCACGACACGACATTGCACTATACTGCATCCCTCAACTTACCATCGTCCACTAGAGTTACATCACACGAAAACCAAATCCCACCACATCCACTGGTAGTAGCGGCGGTGGAAGTAGCTTCACAGAGGTTCGCCGCATTCGCTCGGTTCCGTGCTGCACCATTCTGTTAGCAAGGTCTTCGAGCTGCTTCTCGTCATCGTGGCGCAACAGGCGGGGCGTGACGAGACAGAGGTAGTTGCTTGAGGTGCTATGCCAACTCAATCCCGCGGCTTTTTTACCTGCGATTTTTGCGGGTTAGCCTGTGACACCTTCGAAGAGGCTTCGGAACACGAGGCTCAGTGCCCCAAGCGACCGCGTCAGCGCCGGTACGGAATGGCGCCGCTGTCGTCTAATGAGATGGAAGGCTACATGGTGCACGGAACGCCGCACCATGGGCCTCCTAAGCTGCGAGCCATAGTACTACTGGGGCCCCATGATCGGGGAACGGCCTTGGCGCCAGAAGATGCTGTTGCCTGCCAAAGTGTGGAGCTCTTTGAGGCATCGCCCGAGAACGCTGCCGACTTTGACGCCGGTCGATCTGGTGGAACGCCCGTAGTGCCTCGACAAGTGGGGCTCAGGTGTGCTCACTGTGCCACCAGCCCCATGGCCTCTTCCAACTATAGCACCATCTTTCCTTCCAGCCTAGGTGCAGTGGCTAGCAACATCAGGCTTATTGCCGATAATCACTTATCCACTTGTCGCATGGCACCGCCAGAGGTTCGTGAGACGTGCGGCCGGACTGCCAAGCGACGCCAAGAGGAAAGTGAGGGGAGAAACGCCACAGAGGATGACGACAGGAGTCGAATGGCGCTTCTAGACTACTGTGTTGGATTCTGTCAGCATTTGGGGATTATAAATAAACAGCCACACAAGACAGGGATCGCCTTTGCCGACGGAGAATTCCCGAACACGCCGGCAGAGACACCTGCCATGCAGCGAGGGCCCTATGGAGCGCCCTACTCAGGCGATAGAATGGGACCACCTTTCGATCATAGAATGTACCCGACGCCTGGTGGACCTCCTTTTGGACGCCCTGGAATGGCGTCAATGATGGGAGGACCAATGGGGCCAGGGGATGCAATTGCTCCGACCCCGCTCCAGCGGCGTCGAGATCGACCGGAACCCGGGGAAAACAGGGGACCACCAATGTACTCGGCGGATCGAAGTGAAGGAGAACCGCCGTCGACAGGGTATCCAACGCCGTATTCTCATGGACCACCTGATGGAAGATACGGACATGACATGCAAACTCCAATGCAACCAAACTTTGAAGGAAAAGAGGGACCAGCACCGCACTCTGTGCCTCCGTCAGCACATGGATCAGAATCTTCACCCAATTACAGCCACTACGATCTCCCCAACAACTTTCCCTTCTACCAAGAATCCGATAGAACCTGGCATTGCAAATTCTGCAGTCATATTCATCCATCATATCGTGATCCTCAAGCCATATGGTCCTCCCCCACTGGCGGTCCACCACCAGGAAATTTCATTGATTCACATTTAAGCATGTGCCGGGCATACCACCAAAGTCTACCTTCACCCCCCATGTACCCCGGTCCGCCATATGGACCTCCTTATATGCCAGGATATCCACCTCCATGGGATTCTCATAGCCCTCCTCAAATGCCGCCACCGCACATGCCATACCCACCCTCACAACATCCACCTGAACAATATCCCTATCCGCCCATGGGACACGAGGAATTTGGTGATCGAGGAGGACCTCGGGGCCCACCACCAATGGGGATGCCACCACATGGAGCACCACCTCCCAGAGCTGGACCTCCGCAACCAAGAAAAGAAAATGTAGCAGATACTGTCCGAAATTCCATCACTCACTTGATTGCACGTGAAAATGAATATCATGCTCGCAACCCCGATGCTAAATCGGAACGCCTGGTATTGGACGAGGACAAACTCCTGCTCACTGATTACTTTTTCCATCTGATGAAACAATTGAAACTGTGTCGCTTCTCTGAGTCTGATCGTAAAACGCGAGGAGGGAAAAGAGAAAAGATCAAAATTGGATATGGCGGTCTTCAATGCATCCATTGTGCTGATATTCCTAATTCACGCAAATTTTTCTGGAGCAATGTGGATCGACTAGCGAACAGCTTTGCAGAAATCCCCGGACATGTTCTCAAGTGTCGCCGATGCCCCATGCAGACAAAAGATGCTTTGATGCAATTGAAGCAGTTTCATCCAGAACAAATGGCACGCCTACCACGCGGATCACAAAAAGTGTTCTTTAGGCGTATGTGGCGACGATTGCATGATGAAGATGCTGCTGCAGGGACGCTGGCCGAGGAGGAAGACGACGCAGAAACTACGCACGATGCTGATAATGCTGATACACCGACAGAAAAGTCGCCAGAAAGCAAGAGTGAACCAGAAAAGTTGCCTCCGGACGATAGTTCGCTAGTGTTGCAACGATCCACCAGAGATGCAGCAAAAGCCTTAGCCGGTGCAGCAGTTTCGGGACAACCGTCTTCGCCTTCGTCCAAGGTGTTGCTAGCCATCCCTGAAGACAAGGAATGGCTATCAGACATGGATTGCTTCATTCGAAAGCAATTAGAAGTCTTCTGCGCTACGGAAAAAGATGTTGAAACAGCTCGAACCGATAGAAAGTACCCGGTTCAAGTAGGTCAAATTGGAATTCGTTGCATTCATTGTTCATCGAAGATGCAGGAGCCAAACGGAACATCTGTGGCTTTCCCCTTCGCCATTAGTGGCATATACGAGGCAGTACGAGAGTTTCAACGACTACACTTGGAATCTTGTGGTCATGTCCCGGAAGCTACCAAAGACAAGCTTAACGCATTCAAAGGTGCATCTTCGCTCAGCTCGGTTTTACGAAAGTACTATGTTCTTGCAGCCAAAGCATTGGGACTTCATGACACCAGAGAAGGTATTAGAGCAGGCGGAGAGTGCGTGCCCCTAGGATCACAAGCTGCATTTTCCTTTGCCGAGGGGGCAGCGGCACTTAGGGGGGAGGGAGTTCGAGCGCCATTTCCTTCCGCTGGAGAAGCCAACAAAAAAAGATCGGATTCATTGAGCGCTGAGGAACCAGCTGCCAAAAAGTTCAAAAGCGAAGAGTCCAAGACAGAGCCAAGCTCAAACAAACCACCAAAGGCGGAGCAAGAGGGTGAAGCAACGGAGACTACGGAATCCGGAAACGTTGTCAAGGCAGAAGAAGCTACAACAAAGGAAGCCGTTGAAGAACGCTCAGAAACACCAAAAGAAAGCTCGGACGATTCCAACGGCGATAGATCCATGGAAACGTCGGAAGAAGAGATCACGGGGAAATCAATAAAGGAAGCGGAGAAGCAAGTCGAGCCATTGGAACAGGGCGAAGAGGGTCAGGAAAAGTCTACATGACTTTTGTTGTAACTTGTCTCGCTCAGATTGTTATCGGGGATATGTTGGCCTGCTATGAACGACGTTGATTAGATGTATCTACAGTGAAATAGATGTCTATAGAGTGAATAGAAGTTGTTGCATTTACCTGGTACAGTTAGATAGTCGCAGTGAAGCGTAGCCATTCAAAACTCCCAGGGGTATTACAAGTAGAAACGTAATCAGGCCCATGTTCATGGTCCAAACGAAGCTCGGACTACCTGTCAACGTGGGATGAGCAGAATGCTATTTTAGTTGCTATGAGTCTTGCTGATGTGGACTGAAGAATGGAAACGAAAAGGATGGTATTGTCATGGTGGTCGTTGCCATTGCCGTTTTTTTGTACGAACGGCTACCCATTAATTGTTGTAGCATTGGATCATGCCAACGATCAATCACTCCAATCGAACCATACCAATTATCTGGTGCATTGATTGAATGAAGTACACCCTCCAAATCAAGCTGTCCAATAAAATTGATATTGTAATAATATACCGAGTAAATAGCAAGAGTTGGAGCGAAACAATCCAAGAAAGTTTCGAACAATGTTAGTCTGTGTGATGGTGACCTAGTCCATTCCTTCCTTGGTCCATCGTACCTGTACCGCACCATCCAAGTGTCCCGAACATTGCGGGACGACACCATCCCCAATCGTTTCTCCATTGCCACAGACAGCCTCGTAGGAATTGAATGCAAATCCGGTAACCGTGGTTGGCTCCAAGGGAGATTGACGTTCTTGTTTCTGACCCTGGACGGATAATCCCATGACGGTCAAATAAAATAATTCTGGTTCATGATAGGTTCCTGGAAATCGTTCATGAGTGATTCGTAATGCCCCTCGTGTCATGTCCATAACACCTGGTGGTGGTGGTGCATTGGGGGAACCCAATGTGACTAATCCAACTACCTTGGATAAATCAAGTCTTGTAGTACCACCCGCAGAAAAAGTACCCCGCGTCGTCGTCGTCGTGTCTGGATCGGAAAGGGCCTGCTTCACCTCTGCTTCCGATCCAAATCCAAGCGCTGCCCGACCCAGCCATCCACCAGCACTATGTCCAATTAAAATAATTTGTTCCTCTTCGGACAAGAATTCGATTTGTTGCCAAATCCGGTCCAAATACCAAGCAAAGGCGGGACGAGTGGGAGGAGCTTGGGCCGTCCAAAACTTCCAATCTCCCACTCCCCGCCAAAATACTTGCAGCCAATCGGTCCGTTGCACCGGCAATACCGCAATTTGTTCCGGTTTCCATCCTTTTTCTTGTAACGAGGATACCAACGATTGGTCCATGGTATAATCCATCGAATCATTGCCAAATCCAGGTAAAATCAATAATTTGATATTGGAGGGAGGTATGGGGGGAATAGACTTGGCATTGTTATTAATTTGGAAAAAGAAACCAGTAGTACTCGACGGCAAAGTCAACAAAAAAGACAAATACAAAAAGTGCACCAGGATGGATGGATTATTCTTCATCATGGGTGTTTTGAACAGTTGCAAGGGCCACTTGTTCCTGATGATGGAGTGTTGCAGGTTGCTAACCGCCCGTGGGTTGAACATATATACCGGAAGTTGCGTCTCGGGTACAAGTCATGGAACCTTGGTACAAGCAGTTGGCATTCCCACTCGGACCAATGGCAGCGCTAGACGTCAGCTTGGATCCAGATGCACGTCATGACGACGTCACCACTCGACACGCCCAAAGTGACGGAAGGCGAAAGATCAAACTGGCGGAAGATGACGTTGACGTCAGCATTTCCGTTTTGGCACTATTCTTTCTTTGGGTGGCATTTTGCAGTTTTGCATCCCACAATTCCTCGCACAACTCGCACGAGTAGCGATTGCACGGCCACCGTGCAACACGATGATGATCAATATTACCTGTAATAAATATAATTGGAAATGTGGTGGTGGTTGGTTCACAACATTACTACTAATAACAACAACAACAACAGTAACTAAACAGTGTGTTGCCTGGCCGAATAGTCCACTACCCTCTCCGTCATCATCATCATCTTTCAGTGAACAGCAAGGCCGTTTCAGTACGGCATTGAGAAACGAGAGAAGAAACAATTATTATTCTTCCGATACGACAACGGCGGCCATGCCGACAACAAAGACGATTGCCAATTTTCGACAAGCTCAAGGAATTCGAAATATTTACCGTTGTGCATCACCTGATATCTTGGGAGAAAAGATTTTGGTTCATGGTACGAATGACCCCTATGCCATTGCTGGCCATGATCGGTTTGTCTTGGACGAGGTTGGCTTGGTCATTGATTTACGATCACCCAGTGAACGTAATGAAATGCATTCGCAACTATGGATGAACAAGGCCAATATGAAAGTTTTTGATGTCAATGAAGTCTATCATCCGAACCGTGGTCGTTGTGCCGTACGGATTGATCTCTTGTCACCCCCTCGATTCATGGAATACATTGAAGAACAATGGTTTACTCCTTCGGAACGAGCACATGCCATGTGGTACAAGGTGGTCGATGGAAGTCGACTTCACGAATTGCGTATCGAACGACTCAACGAAAAGGGATTGGCCGGATTGAATGAAGCAATTTTGGAAACGGGTAAGGACGATCTCTTTCGTGCTTTGGCCATCATGACCTTGCATTTGGAAAAGAATCCAGGTCAATATGCCGTCATTCATTGTGTTCAAGGGAAGGATCGAACGGGTATGTTAATCATGTTATTGCAATCGATTCTTGGTGTTTCCGATTTGGATATTATTGCTGATTATTTTAAAAGTAATCAAATGCTGGAAGAAGAAGAAGAACGAAAAGGTGGTAGCAAGAGCCGAAGTGTTGGATCGGCCGCTACCAACGAAATCCCGGCACGAGGCCGTCTGGATCGAAGAAAGTTTTCCGGAACGACAGAACGAGCAATGATTTCTACCTTGCACTTTCTTCGAGGGAGATATGGGTCGGTGGCTCCAGGATATTTGGATTCCATTGGCTTTGATGCCCAATGGAGGCAAAGACTAAGAGCAGTTTTGATTCCAGAACAACGCTCCTCGTGGTCCAGTAAACTATAATATAAAGTAGATTTCCATTTTTTTCATAATCTATTTCAAACGTGTTGGCATCTACCTTTGTTCGCCCTTTTCATGAAGAGTCACAAGTTGCAAGGTGTCACATCCAGAATGGAAAGTTTCGTTTCATTGGTACAATTGATGATTTAATCCAACTAGTCACAACTCGATATGTCGCATCGTTCGCAGCAACGACAACAAATGGTTCCAGAACACAAAAATTGACCCGTACCATCTACCGCCTACCGGTTATAACAAACAACCCATTGTGATATTGTTGTGGTTGCATTATTGGACTATTGAGAAACAATGTTGTACTCGGTGATTCTACCGACGTATAATGAACGAGAAAATTTACCCATCATTTATTACCTTTTGGACAAGACGTTTACGGATTTCAAGCTGGAATATGAAGTCGTGATTGTCGATGATTCCTCCCCGGACAATACACTCGAGGTGGCACAGGCCATTCAGAAATCCTATGGTGAAAAACACGTAACAATTGTTTCGAGACAGGGCAAATTGGGATTGGGTACAGCGTACATTGCCGGTTTAAAGGCCGCCAAGGGTGATAGGATCATTCTCATGGATGCCGATTTGTCACATCATCCCAAATTCATTCCTCAAATGGTAAAGCAAATGGATTCGACCAAAAAGGATATTATTACTGGAACTCGTTATGCATTAGGTGGTGGTGTCTATGGTTGGGACTTTAGACGCAAATTGACGAGTAAGGGTGCCAATTTTCTGGCCGCTTTCCTGTTGAATCCTGGTGTTTCCGATCTCACGGGAAGTTTTCGATTATACGAGCGTCATGTACTGGAACAAGTCCTCCCCCAAATTCAATGCAAGGGATATGCCTTTCAAATGGAAATTATTGTCCGAGCCAAAAATGCAGGATTTACCGTGGGTGAGGTTCCCATTACCTTTGTCGATCGGATCTTTGGAGAATCCAAACTTGGTACCAAAGAAATTGTCATGTACCTAGAAGGTCTCTTGACACTATTTTTCACAACATAAAATTGATACTACATGTCATTGGACTATGAATGTAGTTATTGCTCTCTTGGATATGTTGCCTTTTTGTAGACTACCAAGTCACTACGTCACCTTGATGATGGGCTGGACACTGGACGATGCATGACTTCGATAGATGGCATCGATCGTTTGGATGGAACGCAGACCATCCAAGACATTGGCACCCTCATAAATATCCGTTGTAGTATTGGCCCCACAACATAGTTGAACAAAATTCTGCAAGGATTCAGGTCCTGATCCTTCATTGTCCAAGTTTTCAAATACAAACTCATTGTGTACGACTTGTATTCCACCATCCGGATTGCGAATTTCTAGACGACCCGAGGAGGGATCACGATCATTGCCTTCGTAGTGGAGACTTGCCTCGGTTCCATATACCTCGACTTGAACTTTCTTGGCCACGGGAGGATCCGAATGGGCATTGCCGGGCAAAAGACTGGTCCCCGAGACACTCAACACGGCCAACTCATTGCTACCAGTAGCAGCTCCTTCTTGCCCATCGGAACAACGAATGGTAGCAGCAAAGGAAATATCAGCACCCGTCTTGGGGGAATGAGTCAGGGCGGCATAGACATCGACTGGTTCGAGTTGGGGACAAATATGGTAGAGAAAGGCAAAGAGATGACTCGACTGACCCCAAGCAAAACCATTGCCCAACATGCCCTCGGATGGTTCATTCCATCCTTGGCAAGCCGGATCTTCAAAGATCCATTTCAAGGGAGACGCAAAAAAGGCAGTCACATGTCGAATCCGTCCCAACCGACCCGAAGCAATTACTTCTCGGGCTACTTTGGTCTGCTCTCGATAATTGGCAGAATGATTCACCCAAAATTTGGATTTTCCTCTTTGTGATTGAACCAACTTGTACAATTCAATGGCATCTTGAATGTTGGTACTCATGGGTTTTTCCATCAAAATGTGGAGAGGTTTATGATTGTCCGGGTCCACTTGGATTCGTCGTTCCAATTCTGTCATGACTTGTTGGCATACCGTGTAATGAGTGGCATGAGGCGTGGCAATCAAAACTCCATCCAATGCGGGACCAATCGCTTGGAGCATTTCCAAAGTGGAAGAAAAGATTTGGGTATTGTACTTGGTTCGCAGAGTTTCGAGAGATTCCAAATTGGGATTCAAATTCGATTGCGGATGAGACGATGTATCGACAATGGCGATAATAGTGGAATTGGGATTGTGATGTAATGCTGGCAAATGCCAACCCTCTGTTGTAACACGATTTTGGTAATGGCATAATTTATGAAGAGAAAAAAGAAAAAGGGTAGTTCAAAATAATACAAGAAACAAGAAGTATGACTTTTGTGAGAAGTCGGCGACCATAAACGCAACATGATTGCTTCTGGAACATGACGATGCATTCTCTCAAAAATGTGTTGTATACGTACGGCTCCACCAACCTGCCCCGATGACTGCAATATTAGCAGAGATGGTTTTATCTGTCATTGGGATTCGTTTTTGTTGTTCTCTTACACCTGGTACATTTATTGTTGTTGGAGAGGAATCGTTTTGGATTTTCCCAGTTTTGATTGAGTTTGATGGACAACTGCTACATACTACAATACCTAATATCCCGTCATAGTACAAGTACCAAGGAGGCGAGATACACATTTCTACTGGTTGTATGTGAATCGTGACTACCTGGTATGGGTAGATGGTATAACGCTATGATCAGTAGCTGCTGGAGCGAGCAAATGAAAGGATCACTTTCTATGCTATGGATGGCAAGGTTGGGCAACTCGATGTTGTTGGATAGAAGTAAGTAAAAGTTATTAAAGGACCGACGGAAAGAAGGAAAAGAGAGTGGTTGAGGAGAGAAGGAGAGAAGAAAAGGACAGGGTGGCAGAAAGGTTTGCTGGTGGTTTGCTGTTTGTCATGTTATTGCATTGAGCGGGGAGCCGAGCTAGAACGACTGGCCATGGCCTCGATACGATCCCAGTCTTTGCGAATTTCTAGAGAAGCCTGTGCCGAAGACTCATCCTCCCCCTTTTTCCCCAGTGAGGAACCGGATTGCCATCCCATTTTCTGAAGGATGACATTCCCTACATTGGTTTCAGCAATTCCTTCGGGTGTTTCATGTTTGGCTACCGACGAGGCTATTCCGCTCGATGCAGATGTTGCTGAAGTGGCCGTTTCTGGTCCATGTAAGCGACGTCGTTTTTCGGCACGATCATGATAATTTTGAGTTTCAGTAGTGGCGACACTGCTACTGCCCCCGACAGCGACAGCGTCGCTTTGTCCACCCTCAACCATGGCTACCGATCGTTGTGCAAGTTTGGCCACGTTGGCCTTGTGAAGGTCTGACTTGGTCTCGTGCAACCAAAGCTTTTCAATAGTGGGAAACTTGCGTTTACATATCACGCAAATGGGTTCTCCTTTAACCGTGGTTTTGATTTCCTCTGCTGCAATAGATGCCGTAACTCCCAGCAATGGTGGCGCTGGTACCTGAAATGCCTTTAACTCGGCTTGTTTTTCCTGCCACTTTTCAATATTCGCAACTTGCTCCTTGTGAACTTTGGTTGACAGAGGAATAAGACTGTTTTGGGACTCCATTGTAGCCACTGAACCTTTGGATTTCTTGATCTTTTTTGTTTTCAAGTGAATCGCAATTTTTGGTTTGTTATCCAACGGAGCTGCGGACAAGATAGAAGGTAGTGTTACTGGAGGTTCGACAGGGTCTAATGGTGTTCCCAACGAGGGATCCGCTCGTTGCGACTCGACAAAGGGCGGGACCTGACTTTCATCATACCGAAAATACGCAGCTTTCTTAACCCCATAGTAGAGTTTGGTTTTAGGATCATAAAAAAAGTCGCTGGTTTCCTCATAGAACATTCCAGAGGCAGGGTGGAAAATAAAGGCCGAGCCTTCCAGGTCAAAGCAAGGAGGCCACTCCACTACTTCCATTTTCGGGGGTGGTAACATCAATCGTCCGGGACTTCGACTTCGAGAAGCTGACATGAATTGTCGCCTACGATGAAGAAAGGATTCGGAACGTGAACTTGTAACACTTGCCGATCGACCCCGTCGGTACTCCCCATTGGTTTCGTTGTTATTGCGATGACTTCGCTCCACTCCAGTAGCGTAACTCTGTGATCGATCGTACCGACTCGACGACCTTCCTCCTCCTCCTTGTCGATCTATACTACGACTATCATATCGATTGTAGGGACCTGTGCCATAACCTGTATCTGGATTTCTGGGTTGACTTGTGGATGGACCTCGCCGCTGCCGTTGTTGATATTGCTGTGGATGGTTCGAATCCCGAGAAGGATATCGACTGCGGTCTTGACTTTCTGATCGATACGAATGAGTGCTTTCGTCGTCTACGTACCAGGCAGGTAACAATAAGAATCGGCAGAGACATAATTACAAAAAGAGTCATGGGAGAGGAATGTGAGAACAAAGTCAGTAGAAGCAACAACGCCACACATGGCGTAGTGGTCTTTCATTGCGAGTCGAAGAAATCACCTCGTCGTCGCCGTGACAAATCGGTGGGATACCCTCGGCTTCTCCGACTATCATACGAACGATAGGATTTGTGTGTATCATGGCTTGCGACTGTGGCATGATCATCCATGCCCTGACCCTGCTCGTCTTGTAACGAAATGCCCGTACCGGTAGCCTGGTACTGTTCGTCCGTATTCATCACAGTCAAGTCAGATAAAATCAAAATCTACAGACGTTATAACGCCTGAGTAGTTGTAATGAAATGCAATTGAAAGTCGTATCAATGTTGTTGGCCTTTTGGAGTGTTTCTTCAATATAGTGTACCTGTGAATGGTGGAAAATGGTTTTTGTTGGCAGGGATTCACCATGGCCTGTTCTAGGTACGATTCACCGATTTCAAGACCATGGAAGGTGCGACGTTTCGCATGGAATCGTTGTTCATCCTCCCTCGTGTCTTTCGATTGGGCGAAGACATCTGCTGGATCCTCCTGGTGAGTGAATATAGTGAATATATCGTGTTGCCGTCGGGTACAGTACATGTACCTGGTACCAGGTACAGTACAAGTACGGCGGAGGTGCAATCGATAGTTAACATCCAGAAGTTGAAGGTACGTCATGTAAGGAGGGCAATTCGTCTCTATTCTCTATGTCTCTGCAAGGAGAATTCTTGTTAGAATTCCATTGCCAGCCACGTTCGCAGGACAGATTACGGTTCGTTTCCCCATGATTTGGTTTCCATTGGTTCAAATCAAGAACGAACGAATGTGCCGCAAATGGGATCCCTTGTTCGCGGCTTCGGATGCGAAGGCGAATGCCGGTACGTACGCACGAGTGAGGGTGATGTATGTTGGGGTGATGTGGTTTCGAGTGGTCAATAGGAGCGGTAGGTATGCGGGTATATTCATAGAGTATTAATCGAAGAATGTACTCAAAGAAACGACTTGTCATCACCCACACAAAAATGAAAAGCAATGTAATGCATCATGTGTGGATTGGCCATGACAATCCTTGGTGCTACTTGTATTTTGGTAGCTTCAAGTAGAATTGTCCCAGTGCCGACATCAAGAGGAATAGTACCACCTATCGGTGCTCCCCTTCGCTCACCCAGCACCACGCTTGGTAGTGGGTCTTGTCATTCGGAATGGAATTTGTCATTGGCAAGTGCCCCGTCATGCAATCGTCGGAACGTCTTGGATAAGGTCATCACCACAGCACAAGTACTAGCCATGGGAGGAGGAGTGGTTATAGGAGGCAGGCCTTTCCCTTCTCATGCCATGACGAGTGATCCTACCACCGGAATCCTACTCCCCGATGTCGGTGAAATCGCCACTGCCATTCCCCAAGATTGGTCCCAAGTCGACAATCCCTTTGCCACAACCAATGATACTCCCAAATCTACCATGTTTTCTCGATTGGATACAACTCCGGATTCTATATTTTATACCAATCCACGATTTGTGGAACATGTGGATACGAATGCTGTCCAACTCATGACCTCTTACATTTCGACGCAAGCCGTGTCCCCTGGTGATTCCGTCTTGGATCTATGTTCGAGTTGGACATCGCACATTGAACCTGCGGTAGCCAAAACTTTGTCTCGAGTGGCAGGAGTTGGTATGAATGAACAAGAATTACAAGCCAATCCAGTCTTGACGGAACATACCGTGCAAGATTTAAATGGGGACCCTCGATTATCACCATTCTATCGCGATCAAGAATTTGATGTGGTACTCTGTCAACTCAGTATCGATTATTTGACCAAACCTCTCGAAGTCATGAAAGAGGTATCCCGTGTTCTCAAACCTGGTGGCAAAGTTCATGTCTTGTTTAGCAATCGATTGTTTCTCACCAAGGCGGTAGGATTATGGACGGGTGCCGATGATTTGGATCATGCCTACTATGTTGGTTGTTATCTGCATTTTTGTGGTGGCAACTTTGAATCCATTGTCGCTCAAGACTTGTCCACTCGCAAGGGTCGCGACAAACGCATTGTCGGTGATCCCATTTACGTCGTAGTGGGGCAAAAGGCTTTGTTAGGGCTGAGCTAGGTATTTCGGATCTCACTCTCTCAGAGGTTTTCCAATGGGCAATCTACCTGAAACGTGTTCTATACTCAGTACTGACTAGCAAGTTCTGACTAGCAATAGCAAGAAAGGTCAATTTCAAAAATAGAGAAGAAACAAAGCGTCAATTAAATAGTTATTCAAAACCAACTCCCTTGACTTTTTCGTCAGCGAGTTCTCTATGTAGCACTCTGGGTTGAGACATGCTTTCAATTCTTCTCCATTCGTCCTTGATTGAATCACACAAGCCTCCAGATGCGGATTTGCGTGGACCATCCAAAGTCCCAGCCTTGCCCAGCATTCTTTGGAAGAGCTGGTTGCCCACGTTGTGATGATTCAAAGCACTCTCGGGATCAACCACAACAGCCCCTACTATGGGACGTATTCCTTCCGGACGTTTTGGTTGTATCATGGGAACATCAGCATGAAGATACCGTCGCTTCTTGGCTCGATCCTCATATTGTATCGTTGGTGTTGTTGGGGGCTGGATGTTTCGACTATTCAACTCTTCGGCATTCCTTTTAGCAACATTTGTCTTGTGTAACTCAGATTCTTCCTCGTGTCTTCGAAGCACGTCAAGTGAAGCGAATTTCCTTTTACACAAAACGCAGATTGGCTGGCCAGTCCTAGTGGTGATGATGGACGAAGATACTAATGAGGTTGACCCTTGGTTGGATGTCAACTGGGGAGACGCGGTTCTTTCGACCGAAAGATCCGAGGATGTAGCTTTTGCAATACCGAGAACGCTTTGCAAGTTTGCGTAGTTCGTAGTTGCGGAAGTTTTGTTGGGATGGGGAAGAATTGAAGCAACACTCAAGGCCACAGCTCGAGATGCTTCGAGCGTGGATTTTAGACTGATTTGGTTGTTCCATTTTTCGACATTCTGGATCTGCTGTTTTTGTCTCGGGTCGAGAGGGGCATCCCCCTCCCCTTGTAGACGACTAAGGCTTCGACGACCATGCGATTGACTTCGGTCCCGGGGTCTACTCAGAGATTTGCTTCTGATATGAATCGCAATACTCTTTTTCTTGGTGTCAACAACAGTGGCTGCTTGAGAAGGAGATGACCTCCGTTGATCCGTACTATTGGAACCTGATAGCTCCTGGAAAATCGCGCCAGTTTCACCTTCCAGAAAACTATAATACGCCTTCCTCTTGTTGCTGTAGTAGAGCTTAGTGTTGCAATCAAAGAAGAAGTCACTATTTGGCTCGTAGAACATGTTGGATCGAGGGTCAAATACATAACTTGAACCATTTGACTCAAAAACAGGAGGCCACATGAACTCCGGTGCTTTTGGTTGCATTGCTTCGAGAGGGTCGGAGCGCCTCATCAACTTGCCAACTTTATCTATTCCCTCTGTCGCTCCACACCTTGAGCAACAATCTTTGCCTTTTACATTCCACAAGTAACACTATGAAGAATCTTTGTTAGGCACAACCCCACACGACAATGATATCATGGTAAACAGAACAGAAAACTCACAACTATACATCTCCATTCCGCATGATGCCTCCGTTGAAAGGTGGGTGTATTGTAACGGCAAGTGCTCGAAGACCTTCCCCGTCTGAAATCTGTATACCGCTTGAGGCTTAGCTCATCTTCATGTACAACTGAGGTCGTGACAAGTGCAGAATCGCAAGGAAAGTGAGAAAACTTCGTTCAAGAACCGTTATGGCAAGCTTTCGGCTCATCCTGGGAAATCCCTGGACAAAAAAGCTTGTAGTCCAGCTATGCTGCAAAAATGAGAGAATCAGTTGGTCGCGTAATCACCTGGTGTGATGTTATTCCCTCGTTCCCCTTGCTTCCCATGAAGCGCTGGTTGCACAACGCGATCACCCCAGCGGCTTTTTCGTTTCCCCAGCCGAGATGATGCTTGCGGTGACAAGGGCATCGTTCTCGGCTCGACGTTCATACACGACGAGCCTTCCGCAGCTTCTATTGAGGATATTGGTGACATAATTTGATTACTCGATTGTACATTGGTGCACAGTTCTAAGGATTCACTGACTGTGTAGATTGTTGATGTTGTTGGGTAATGTTGTCCTTTGTTTTTTGTGAGCTTTTCGGTAGTGGCGCTGCAAGAGCGCACGTGCAATGTACAGCAGTTGTGGGCAACACAGTCAGGTACTTTGTGTACCAGGTACCAGGTAGCTGCCAAATTCTGTAGAATCGTTCGTTTTGTCCCCCTCAGCACGACTTTCGTTTTGGTAGAACGTCATGTACACGAACGTCTATAGGCCACCTGTTGAACCAGCGAATTCAACAGAACCCTGTCCAGTACCATTAAATGAAGCAAGGAATCGGCTCTTAAATTCCCCGGAGGCAACTGTTCCGCCGGCAAACACATACCACTTTCTTCGCTTGGCACCGGTACAAGGTATACCAGGTAACCAGTGTCTGCTGGAATGTCTACGATCTACGATAGTTTGCCATCAATAAATTTCAATGGGCCGGCGCAACTGGACCCCGGCCGTCACTTTGTTTACTATGCCGCCTTCGGAGCCGCTGGTGACGCATTCGGCGTATCCCGAGTGAAGAGGCCAAATGGTGCCTTCGGCAACACGTGCTAGCTATGGAACAATGGATACGAACTCCCTTACCGACCTACGACGTCTGGTATGCAAGCATCCTACCTGGTACCAGGTACTCGTTACCAGGTACGGTAGGTATGAGGTATGTAGTATGTAGCCCTACTGTCAACAGGGTGCCACTATATCATCTTCCTGCAGTAGTAGCCCATGTTCTCCATGCGTATCCCTACCAAGTATTGCTCTTATTGTAACCGTGGACCCAAAGAGTGATACCTCTAATCGGATTTATCATTTTCGGGCCACTAGTGCTAACTTTGAGCACGTTGAAGTCAAACCTTGGGTACAACAATTGACTGAAACTAGATATCTGGTTCGTCTTCATCGTCGTATGCGTCGTCATCATCATCATCGTCGTCGTCGTCGTCATCATCATCATCAAAGTCCAAATCATCCAAGTCATCATCGTCCACATCAAAGAGTTCCTCGTTGACATTCTCGGCCAAATCATCATCGTCATCCTCATCTTCATCACGTTGAGCATTCTCGGCAGCGGCTTCAAAGGCTTCCAAGTTGAAGGTACCCGTCTTGTCACTGAATTGTGCATGTCCAGTCAATCGACCCGTCTTGTCCACCACCTTGTCCTTTTTCTTTTTATTGTCAGCCAAGGCTTCCGCTTCCTCTCGTTCTCGTTGTTCTTTCATTTCTGCTTCAAATTTGGCCTTCCAAGTCAAAAATGTCTCTTGAGTCACTGGAGTACCTTCGGCACGGCGCTTGCGAACCGCAAGTTCTTCGGCCTCGGCCTCGGTCAATCCCTCTACTTTTTTCTGAGCTTCAAACTCAAATTTCGTCTTTTGCTACGGTTGTAAAAGAAGTATATGCATAGAATAGCAAAAACAAACAATAACAAAAACTCGTGAGATAATCTTGCTGCATATTGGTACTGATTCAAGAGATCAAATGTGACAAGCAGATATTATCCCAAAAGATCGTAAGAACGACTACCATCGCCTTGACGGCGACCATACTCGTTGAACTAACACCTTCTAGGATCTTGTCCGTGTCCAATCAATATAGCGCAAGTAAAATAAACTCGAGAACCGTACAAGAGGACCAAAGGCCCACGAAACCCGAAAAAAAGAATAGATCCATGTGAAAATGGGACTTGCGCACAGGAAAGACTCACGAGGCGCATGGGCGCCATGCAAACAATGAGCAAGAGTACTCACCGTGTCTTTTTCTTTTTCCTTTTCTCGCCTCATCATTTGAGCATACATGGAAACATCATCCATCCCTTTGGCATTATTTTCTGCCAACCATTCTCGCAATCGCTCACAAACAGCAAAGATGGAAGGCAAGCCCATATTGGCCTCTGCTTCTTCCTTGGCCATGGTCAAGAGATCTTGGCGATGGTCCTCGGTCAATCCCTTCAATACTTCAATATCCAGTTCCGGTAAGGTTGTTTCTGGATAATCCAAAGGGATTTTGGCAATCAGTTTGATTCCCACATGATTTTCTTCGGGGGAATGTTGTTCCGGCCATAAACGAATGGCCCATTCAAAGGGTTGTGACGCATGAACTATTTCAAGGCAGTCATCAAAGATGGCGGTCAACGCCTCTGCCTCCATCTCTTGTTCTTCGCAATGATCAGACATATTTTGTTGTTGTAGCTGTTTTTGTTCTTTTGTTTTTGAAAGGATGTGTGAGGATGTAAAATACAGTGTAGGGGCTGGAAATTGCCTACAAATGGCAATGAAATTGGACCATCAAATCCTCGCAGCATCAATCAGAAGTGGTCACATGGGTCGGACGACCAATGGATTACTCGTGAATGACATTTTTCACTCACGTTTTCGGGTGCCACGATTTGGTTCTTTTGTGTTCGCAGTTCCAACCTGATCTCATCGCAGTCAACAAAATCTATCGACACATCGAAAATTCCATAAAATCATTTTGTGAGACTATTTTATCGGTACTAACGATACAGTTCTAAAATGTCATCCTTCTTTCGTCGAAGATTCGACTATCAAAAAGTTGCACCCAGCGAATCGGATGCAAACAAGATCGCAACCGAACTCGAGAATGGGCGCCATAGCATACCTTCTCCCAACAAGCAAAAGAACAAAGATGAAAGCACGACTCTCCTGCCCATTACTACCACTCTACGTCGAATCCTCCGACTTGCTCAACCAGAGCACCATCTCATTATGGTATCAACCATTATGATGATTTTCAGCTCTGCTGTATCACTGGCTATTCCAAGTTATTCGGGCCGGATCATTGATTCAGCACTTGTTGGTGACGACGATACCGAGGACACAGATGATGATCAAGATTCACCGATGCAATTGTTGTTGACTCTGCTCTGTTTCATGACAGTATCAGGAGTGACTGGATTCTTTCGAACCTATTGGCAAGCTCAAGCAGGTCATCGCCTTGTGGCACGTCTCCGACGCCAACTCTACGCTGCCATTCTGTCCCAAGATGCTGCCTATTTTGATTCGATCAATCCAGGAGATTTGATTTCACGACTATCCACGGATGCCCAGCTCATCAACTCGGCCGTGACAGATCAAGCTATTGGATTGCTTCGGAATGCTGTAGTGGCCATCGGTGCTGTGATTATGCTCTTTTGTACATCAACCTCGTTGGCATTGATATCGGTTGCCGTGTTGCCACCTATTGCCATATGTGCCCGCATCATGGGCCGCCGCATGAGAGAACGTCATAAGCGAGTTCAAGAACTACATGCATCTGCGACATCCTTGGCCGAACAAGCCTTGACCTGTATTCGGACGGTTCACCAATTTGTAGCCGAATCTTGGGAATCCCAGCAATACAACCGAGCCATTAATCAAGCCCATGGGGAAGCCCTCAGAAACATGAAGCTGAGGGCTCTGTTTGGAACTGCTATGCAGTTAGTGATCAACTTGGCCTTGTTGTGTGTTTTGGGTTATGGAGGAATGTTGGTGAAGCGCAAGATACTATCAGCAGGCGATTTGGCCAGTTTTGTGATGTATAGTGTCATGATGGGGACCAACATTAGCGGAATTTCCGGCCAATACGTAGACTTGATGAAAGCTATCGCAGCTGCTAATCGAGTTTTTGAAATTGTGGACCGCCAACCTCCAATCCCAGCGCCACATATCGATGATCCACCCGAAAACGAAGTCTTGTGGAGTGAAGATGATCAGGAAACCGTGGAAGAAAACGCGCATTCACTCCACAAGTTGGAGACACTGAACCTAGTAGAGCTTGGTTCCTTTCCTTCTCGAACAGGAGGAGCCTCACATCAACAACAAAGCATTGAACCCATGTCCGTCGATTTTGAAAATGTCGTGTTCTCCTACCCAACGCGTCCAGATGCTCAAGTCCTCAATGGCCTAAATCTGTCCATAAGGGCAGGACAAGCAGTTGCCCTGGTAGGAGGCAGCGGAGCTGGCAAGTCTACAATCGCTTCCTTACTCACTAGATTGTATGATCCTCTCGATGGAACCATTCGACTTGGTGCAAAATCCATTCGAGATATGGAACCCCAAGACGTTCGACGTCAAATTGGTATCGTGGTACAAGAACCACTCCTATTTCCAACCACTATCGAAGCCAATATTCGATATGGGTCTCCGCATGCTACTGATGAACAAGTTCGTGAGGCAGCTCGACTTGCCTATGTTTTGGATTTTGCCGACAAGTTCCCGAATGGACTGCAAACATTGGTAGGACCTCGTGGTACCCAGCTGTCGGGTGGTCAAAAGCAACGGGTTGCCGTGGCCAGATGTATTTTGAAGAATCTCCGGTCGTCATTTTGATCGTAAGCCCTCCAGTGCCTTGGATGCCGAATCGGAATCTCAAGTCCAAAAAGCAATAGAAACTGCCTGCCAAGGAAGGACTGTAATCATGATTGCCCATCGTCTATCGACCATTCGAAATGCGGATATGATAGCCGTGTTGCGGGATGGGCAAGTTGCCGAATTGGGATCATTCGACACGTTGATGCAAGATCCCGAGGGTGCCTTTCGACAACTGATGGAAAAGCAGTTGGTGCTCCATTAATAGTAGCGAAATGCGTTTTTCATTCATGTATTTTGTATTTTGCAGGAAGATTCTATTCTACAGTTTGCAATAGGTCAGCCAACAAATAGCGTTGTTACTCGATAATCCCATACACACATGAACAATTCTCTCACTGCAAGACTTGAGTATCTCGGAAAAGGTTTACCGAAGTATGAGGTTTACCATGTGTTTTGTGTTTTGATTGCTTTTGGTTGCCATCACCAAGGGTCTACCGGTATTGTGTGGTACAGGTACTTGTAGTACATACCAGGGTACTGCTGCTAATGAGTCGTAGGGGGAATCACATTTCACAGCGCCACGTCTCGAAAGCGATTTCCATGTGGTTCGTGGCGGATACAAGTATCTTTTGACAAAATACAGAATATCTTGGTCAAAAAATCCAACCAAACGATGACATGGTTGGCAGGTACCCAAGGCTCATTATTATTTTATTGTTGTGTTGACTGTAAAATAATAAAGCAAAATGTCCTTTTTCAACCGAAGAATTGATTATCAAAGAGTTGAACCCAACGACGAATTGGATGCCAACAAGGGCCCAACCAAGCAGGAAGACGAGGAGGGTCGTTTGACGTTTGACGGCAAACCCATCCGACGCGGCGATCCTGCTACTCTGCTCCTGCCAATCCTAACCACTCTTCGTCGAATCCTCCAACTTGCTCGACCGGAGCGCAATCTCATGATTGTATCAACCATCATGATGATTCTCAGCTCGGGTGTATCGTTGGCAATCCCCACTTTTTCTGGTCGGATCATTGATGCTGCGCTGGTTGGCGACGACGATGATAATAATGATAATAATGAAGACAATCCTCGCGATTCGCCGCTGCAGTTGTTGCTGACTCTACTTGTCTTTATGACAGTTGCGGGAGTGACTGGTTTCTTACGAAGCTATTGGCAAGCACTAGCGAGTAATCGCATTGTGGCACGACTTCAGCGCCAACTCTATGCATCCATTCTGTCCCAAGATGCCGCCTATTTTGATTCCATCAATCCCGGAGATTTGATTTCCCGATTATCTACTGATACTCAGCTTATCCATGCCGCTGTGACAGATCATGCCATTGGATTACTCAAGAATGCCGTAGTTGCCATCGGAGCCGTGATTATGCTGTTTACTACATCCACATCATTAGCCTTGGTGTCAGTGGCCGTGTTGCCGCCCATTGTGATTTGTGCCCGTATCGTGGGGGGCCAAATGAGAGAACGCCATCAACGAGTGCAAGAATTGCATGCAACTGCGACATCGTTGGCCGAACAGGCATTGACCTGTATTCGTACCGTTCACCAATTTGTCGCCGAGTCTTGGGAAGCTCAGCAATACAACCGAGCTGTGAATCAAGCCCATGGGGAAGCCCTCAAGAACATGAAGCACGAAGCTCTGTTTGTGAGTGTGATGCAGCTGGTAATTAATCTTGCCCTGCTCTGTGTTTTGGGGTATGGAGGAATGTTGGTAAAGCGCAACATATTATCGGCCGGCGATTTGGCCAGTTTTGTCATGTATAGTGTCCTGATGGGGGCCAATATTGGTGGGACCTCGATTGAGTATGTTTTCTTGATGAAAGCAATTGCGGCTGCCAATCGAGTTTTTGAAGTCATGGACCGCCAACCTCTAGTCCCACCACCGCACATTGATGATCTACCCGAGAATGAAATCTTGTGGAGTGAGGATGATATAAACCAAGCTTCTTCTTCTTCTTGCAAACCAAACAATGTCAAGTCTGTTGAGCTTCGTTCCTTTCCATCTCCAACAGGAGCAGCCTCACATCAACAACAAAGCATTGAACCAAAATCAGTTGATTTTGAACATGTCGTGTTTTCCTACCCAACACGTCCTGATGCTCTAGTACTCAATGGCCTAAATCTGTCCATAAGGGCAGGACAAGTAGTTGCCCTGGTCGGAGGCAGTGGAGCTGGCAAGTCTACCATCGCTTCCTTACTCACTAGATTGTATGATCCTTTAGATGGAACCATTCGACTTGGTGCAAAATCCATCCGAGATATGGAACCCCAAGACGTTCGACGGCAAATTGGTATCGTGGTACAAGAACCACTACTTTTTCCAACCACTATCGAAGCCAATATTCGATATGGGTCTCCTCATGCTACTGATGAACAAGTTCGGGAGGCAGCACGACTTGCCTATGTTTTGGATTTTGCCGACAAGTTCCCGAATGGGCTCCAAACGTTAGTCGGTCCTCGTGGTACCCAGCTGTCGGGTGGTCAAAAGCAACGGGTTGCCGTGGCCAGATGTATTTTGAAGAATCCTCCGGTCGTCATTTTTGATGAAGCAACCAGTGCCTTGGATGCCGAATCGGAATCTCAAGTCCAAAAAGCAATAGAAACTGCCTGCCAAGGAAGGACTGTAATCATGATTGCCCATCGTCTATCGACCATTCGAAATGCAGATATGATAGCCGTGTTGCGGGATGGGCAAGTTGCCGAATTGGGATCATTTGACACGTTGATGCAAGATCCCGAGGGTGCCTTTCGACAACTGATGGAAAAGCAGTTGGTGCTCCATTGATAGTAGCGAAATGCGTTTTTCATTCATGTATTTTGCAGGAAGATTCTATTCTACAGTTTGCAATAGGTCAGCCAACAAATAGCGTTGTTCCTCAATAATCCCATACACATGAACAATTCTCTCACTGCAAGACCTTGATATCTTGGAAAAAGGTTTATGAGGTTTACCATGCCGGGTCGCCCCACCATTGTGTTTTGATTGCTTTTGGTTGACTATCCCACCTATCGCCTATCGAGGGTCCACCGGTAGTGTGTAGTACAGGTACTTGTAGTACATACCAGGGTACTGCTGCTAACTGACGTAGATACGCTTGATTGGCAATCACATTTCACAGCGCCACGTCTCGAATGCGATTTCTATGTGGTTCGTGGCGGATACAAGTATCTTTTGACAAACTGCAGAAAATCTTGGTCAAAAATCAATCCAAAACGATGACATGGTTGGCAGGTACCCAAGGCTCATTATTATTTTATTGTTGTGTTGACTGTAAAATAATAAAGCAAAATGTCCTTTTTCAACCGAAGAATTGAGTATCAAAGAGTTGAACCGAACGAATGGGATGCCAACAAGGGCCCAACCAAGCAGGATGACGAGGAGGGTCGTTTGACGTTTGACGGCAATCCCATGCGACGCGGCGATCCTGCTACTCTTTTGTTGCCAATCCTAACCACTCTTCGTCGAATCCTCCAACTTGCTCGACCGGAGCGCAATCTCATGATTGTATCAACCATCATGATGATTTTCAGCTCAGGTGTATCCTTGGCAATCCCCATTTTTTCTGGTTCGGA
>SWEM01000282.1:0-38937 GCA_019593585.1 Nitzschia palea | reverse complement strand
ATTCTCCTTGAAAGGATGTAAACTTGCAAACGTGCAGGCTTTACCGTGGCTGCTCTCACCTTACAATCACCGCTTCGACTCCACGGTTCACCTTGCGGGTGTTCCAGATAACCTACCGCGTCAATGTTGCGCATGGATGAAATTCCCCAATAAACGCAGAAAAAGCCATGCTGTGCAAAGGACGTTTGACAATCCAGCTCTGGTTCAAGATTTGCAGGCATATTTCCTATTACCTGGTACTCGTTCCCAAGCGTTTTGGATTACTTTGAATCACTGTGGCTATCTAATCCGATCGCATGCAGGCAACGAGAGGCATCGGAGGTAGCCCGAGAAGAGAGTTGCCAAGATTCTCACTCGCCATATGATTACCGTCGTGATGAGTCCTCACAAGGAAAGTGCAATTGTCTGCTTATATTTTATTTTGTCATGTCTACGATGAGAACGGTCTTCAGAATGTTACTATGTACCAAATTTTTCGACTGTTGCATTCTAGCTTTTGAAAACGCGGTAGAGGCTTCAAATTAACCTTGCATTTTGATTACTTTCCATTCGTTATGTCTACGACAAGAGTTATCAGTCTTGATTGCAGTCATCATAACATCAAATAAAATGTGAAACTAGACATGCTCGATGTCCAGCATTTTTATTTTTTGGCAACTTTTTGACGCGGCGACGACTCATTGATAATTTCGTTGGCCTCTTGGATGAATAGGGTTTCCATCTCATCAGATGTTCCATCCGGAGCGTCGACGGCAAATGCGGCTGATTTCGCCCCAATAAGGGTTTTTTTCAGGTTGGCAATCTGAGCGGAAATCAATTGTTTCTGTTCTTCTGCTTGGAGGAAAAGTCTCTCCATCTCGTCCAGAGATGCGGAATCTCGATAGGCTTGGCGTTTCTTTGCGTACGTTTCTTTGAGGCTCTCCATGTTGCTTTCAATTTCCAATGTCTTGTCAAGCATATCATCCAAGTATTCAAGTCGGTCAGCCATTAGATGGCCATCGTAATAGTCTTCTGCAGGGACCTTCTCTGTCGTAAAGAATGCGAGTCGCCCGCAAGACTGTACTGGTTGTGTTGCCAACGCTCTGGGGGCGTACTTTGCAGCAATCGAGACACTGCGCTTGGCAATAGTCGTAGCGAGGAAGAAGCTCATTGTAGGCAATGACAATAGTGAGAAATTAACTTTGGGAAACGGGGGTATGAGGGAATTGTGGATCACAACGAAGGTTGATGTGTAGATTATGAGAGGTGGTGTCAAATGACTGCGCGGGTGTTCGCGTTTGATTTTTTTGTATGAGAACCCGGCAAGTAACAAAGATTCACCAGGAACGAAAGTTGATTCACACGACCACTTCATTGTGGAACCTGATGCTGGAACGCGGAACGTGACTACAGTGAGCTAGATTGCAACCTACCAACATTCTGTTCCTGGAGACCACAGGTGATTCTTCATACCCTTCTGTATTCCACAGAACTACCTGAAAAGCCCAGTCCCAACAACAAGTATCCTACAATTCGTACAAACTTAATGCACACTAGACCTGACCAGAGTCCCGTGTACTAATGTAATAGGTCCACTCAACCTTACACAACGGGACTTGAATGTAACTGTAAAAATGACGAAATTGCCTGTGTTGTTCAGTGACTATTATCGTGCTGACAATAAGTTGCGACGTCGATTCTAGGAGATCCATTGAACATAGTAGCTTGGACTATAACAATTGACAAGCAAATAACAAGTGAAATACAACAGGGATTTTACTGCGACTTTAGCTGATTGAACGTATCACCGTTCCAGTGTCTTTGCTCTCAAAGACCCAGTGATCGCTTGTACCGGTAGGGTGTTTATGCTTCTTTGGCCTTTTCCATTTGACTTGCCTTTTCAATTTCGGTTTGTGCCAAAAAGAGTGTACTCAGTTTACTCGCCGCTGCAATCCAGCCGAGGAGGACAGAGTAAAAGATCACTCCTACAACGGGTGCCGCATTGATGATATTTCCAAAGAGAAAGACGAGACCTTGCTGTATCAAGGATCCTCCACTTTTTCCAATGCGAGATCCCAATACATCAATCGCTGCTTTACCCTTGACCTTGGATTCCTGATCCAAGGGGATATATGCCATTTGCGTGGTAGGATCAAACAAGGCGTACTTGGCAGTTTTACTGAGAAGGCTTTGAATTGTTCCGAACAATACAGCCACTGACAATCGGCTAGGGCTATCCAATCCCATCAAAATGCAGGCGAAAAAGGGAGCAGACAAGACGGCCATGGTGACAGGAGTTGCCATGGCGCCAACTCGCCATCCCAAGAGTCGAATCACATGAACTCCAAAGAAGATGACAATGCAGGTACTCAATCCAACCGCGGACGAAAAGTTTCCCATAAATCGTTGGTACTCCAAAGGATTGGGATATTGTTTTTTGACCAAGGATTTCCACATGATCTCTGTAAAGTTGATACTGAGACCATATCCCAAGACCAAAATAGCGATAAGACGTAGATATTGTGACGATGCCAAGAATTTGGCGGATTCCATCATGGATGGCTTTTTCTTTTTCTTGGGTTTTCCTTCGGCGGCAACTTCTCCTTCCCCTGTTGGAGCATCCGCCACTTTTTCGGTTCGTTCCACATATTTGGTTGCCGCATGATAGAAATAACAAATCATGGCGCCCGCAAAGGTAACCGCTCCCGTCAATCGATGCATACTGGTACCGAATGTGGGTGCCTTGCTAGCATACCTGACAACGAATTGTCCCGCCAACACTGGTGCCAATCCACTCATTTGTGCAAAGAGTGGATAAAATCGTTTGGCTTGATCGACCGATACAACGTCATTGGCAAATTGCCAGAAAAGTAAACCAACACTGACACTGGAATATATTTCTGCCATGACATAGAACAATGCCGATGTCCAATTGGCAATGATATTGGCCAGAATGGCCATTCCACCACTGGCGGTATTGCCAGGTAGAAAGGCTTCGACAGTAGCCAAGGAAGGATGTAAAATCGCGGCGTTGGGATAAAGGAATAAATCGAAAAGACCGAAAAATGCGAAAAAGGGAAGGCAGGTAGAGTAGAATAGAGTCTTCTTACTCATTGCATTGGCCATTTTGGAATAAAGAGCAATGAATGCTGTGGCGGCCGGCAAGACACCATAAATCTGCCACAGAATGCAATGCATATTGATACGCCCATATTAGAGGATGACGAAAGAGCTCGACCATCCAACGGTGACTGATTTCATCCGACATTGGCCTACGTACCTTCAAAAAGGCGATTGCTTCCGCTCCACATTGTGTGACGACCAAGGTATCCTTGGTATCTCTAGTTAATGTCAGTGCCAGAATAATGAAGAATTTGATTGCGCCGAGTAGAAGGAACTTGGTAACTTCATGTTCTCCATGAATAGGAAAAATTGTTTGACGAATCTTAGTCCACCGATTGATGTTGTTGTTGCTATCCGCAATAGGAGTGGATGGTGTAGGTGGCTGTGGTACAGGCTGTGGGACCATACTGGAACCACCCCGTGGTGGTGTTGAAGCAACCATTTGTAGAACGGTCGACGACGCTAGTACCTTGGGGAATCTTCCGTTCCCGTCGTGTCGATGATTTTGTCGGTACCTTGGAGCGGTAGAAGCAGTGGTGCTGGATGCAAAGCAATTGGCCGAGGAAGAATGGAGGGTCAAATGTACTATATGCCACAACAAGAACACAAAGTATCGTTTTCGTGTTCCGATGGGGTTGATCGAATCACCAATCATCACCTCGAACGGTACAAAAAGGTGGTTGCAATGATATCCCAAATCAACAAAAAAACTTTCACCGGGTAGCTCCTCTCAGATTCGTTTCAAGCACGGGGAATAATTGCCAATGGTAGGTTCACCTCTATTCTCCCAAGAAATACGGAAGTTGACGAGCTCCAAGCTGCAAGGCAAGTGTCATGCGCAAAATAAAAATGGCCCGAATCTGCAGTTTGATGGGTTGGCTGGCCTTCGGTATATATCGGTACAACTTCAAAAAGTTGATGGGCGTTGGACGTTCACCAGTTTCCACCAATCAAAAAGTGGTCATAACCAATTACGGTGCGTCACTTGCAGTGTTCGCCGTTCCCAGTACTGCAATGTAATAGATAGTCTTTTTCCCTACCCAAGTAGGTACCATATGAATCTTCGCGCTTCGCAGTCGCGAGTCGCGAGGTCCCTATTACCGGTACGTCTTACGTATGGCACAGTCATACCAGTTCCACTCACCGCAATTCTTTGTCGCGGAGTCGTCTTCGACCCAAATAATAAGCCGAGCTCACTTTGGGAAGCATCTGTCCAATTCCGTTCCTTTTTTGCATATTTGGATGGACATTGAGAAAAGTTTTCCCACAAACGACAACTACCGGCGACTCTATCATTTCCCATGTAAGCATATGGTTCCCGATCCTTGCCTGTTTGCGGATGAAATGCAAGCTGATAATGTCGGTTTGGTTATCGACAGTAGTCATGATCCATGAACAAAGAAAAAGTTTTCGTCGTCGATTCCAATGCGTTCCGACATGGTCCAGGAAGTTCGGTGTGGTGTCATGTCCAATGATTATCTGACTTGTCTGATGTTGTTATTTTTGCCAAACGATTGGAATTTTTCATCCTCACCCACGCAGAATTGATCTTTAGACCTTTGCACAGTTGGTTCTTGTTTTGACACACCAGAACAGAACAACCACGACCATGAGGAGAAGATTGAACATGCCAACAATGATGATCATTATAGCGTTCGCTTGGATGCAACATTGCATTGCGTTTGCACCGCACACTTTCAAGTTCATGGATCGAACAAGGATTCCTACCGCCACCAGCAACTTTCCACGAGTCAGAGGAACAGTAAAAGTCATGCAAGTATTGGATTCTGAAGAAGCGAGTCAACAGGATGTCGTATTCGACACAACCAATCTCGATGGATCTTTCGATACTTCCATTCTCTACAATGAAATACAATCAATTCCTTCGCAATCTGCGATTTCTGTACTTGGGGAAGACAACAACGTCGCTAACGTCCAAGCCACGCTCTTAGGATCGCCTACCGGTCCCTTGAATGTGCCTGGGTTCACAGAGCCTTCCATTCCAAAACCGATAGTGATTGACCGGACTAGTGAGGAAAATGTCATTGCTATATTGGAGGCTTCTGGACAGGCTGCAGCCGCAGCAGAAGCTTCCATGCCAAAGGAATTGATACAACAACTGGAATTCGCCATTGGTACCAACACAACAGAGGACACATTGCCCTCACAGACTCCCGAATCTGCATTGCCAGATATCTTGACGGCAGCATCGGTTGTGGGTGAGCCCATTGCCATTACCAAGATACAGCCACCCACGGTTTCCAAGATTCTCAGATTTGCCATTCCAGCTATTGGAGTATGGCTTTGCAATCCACTTTTGTCCTTGATTGATACATCTGCGGTTGGATTATTTTCAGGAACCATTCAGCAAGCGGCGTTGAATCCAGCTGTTGCTGTGACAGACTACGCTGCGCTTCTTATTGTAAGTCCACTCATGGATCCTGCAGTTGTCTCAAATTTTCAGTTGTTGTCATTTTCTAATTCTCGCTTGTTTTGTTTTTTCTTTGCCATTACCACAGGCCTTCATGTACACTGGTGCCACCAACTTGGTCGCAGCAGCACAGGAAGCGGATCGAGGAACCCCAAAGAAACCAAAAACCACCAAAGTGTTGATTGGATCCATGCAACTCGCAACCTATGTCGGCGCGGCTCTTGGGACCTTTCTCTTTGTCTTTGCAAGGCCGTTATTAAAAACGATTATTGGGAATGATTCCATTAGCCCGGCTGTTTTTGATGCCGCCATGAAGTACGTTCGAATTCGCGCCCTGGGAATGCCCGCCGCAGCAATCATCGGCAGCACTCAGGCTGCGTGTTTGGGGATGCAAGATATACGAAGTCCCCTGTACGTTCTGGTGGCTGCAGCGGTGGTCAACTTTTGTGGGGATGTTTTGTTTGTCAGAAATTCTCATCCACTCATCGGAGGAGCTGCTGGTGCGGCATGGGCCACAGTGATATCACAATACATGGGGGTTTTCTTGTTTGTCAAGTGGCTGACGCACAAGGCGTCCACATCCCCACATAGACCTCGGGTGATGAACATTTCCAAGGCCATTCTCGAAATGACAGGCAATCCAAATAGCACTGGTGGAGGGCGACGTCAGAAACTCCGCGATGCCCTTCAAAGCTTTGGCAAAAACATGAAATCTTTCCGACCGTCATCCAAACTCATGACGAAAAGTAAAGTACCAAGTCGACCAAACCCCAAACCACAATCCAAAAAGATTGTCACCAAGGACGACAACTTTTCTGTCCGAGGATTCCTTGCTGATAGATTTTCCAGTCGAGATTTATTAAAGTTTCCTTCCGCGCAGACCCGAAAGGACTTTGCTCCGTATCTGGCACCCGTCACTGCCACACAAGTAGGACGTGTTTCGGGATACATCGCCATGAGCCATGTCGTCTCCTCAACCCTTGGTACTGCAAGTATGGCAGCTCAGCAAGTCATTGTTAGCCTTTTCTACTGCTTATGCCCCATCGCGGATTCCTTGAGTCTAACCGCTCAAAGTTTCTTGCCTTCCATTTCTGAGAAACCACCGAGCCAAGAACGATCGGCAGCATTGAAAGAAACCGCTTTGAACTTTGTCAAGGCGGGAGGTATCTTTGGGGGAGCAATGGTTGCCGCAGTTGCTGCAATTCCGTTGGTGTCAGGCTTGTTTACTTCGGATGCTACTGTGATTGGTCTTGTAAACTCTGTGGTACCGTTGCTCCTGGGATTCTTTTCTGTCCATGGCATGCTCTGTGCTTCGGAAGGGGTCCTTTTGGGACAGAAAGATCTCAACTTTCTCGGACGAATGTATGGGATGTATTTCTTTGCTCTTCCTTATCTGATGTTGCAAGTCAAAAAGGCCGCACTCACTGGCAGTCGGCCAGTGGGATTGACGTCCGTATGGACAGTATTCCTGGGATACCAAATGTTCCGATTCGTGGCTTGGGTTAGCCGGGTTGTTATTCTGCAAAAGCGGACCGAAGATACACTCGCTCGCACCAACCTAGAAGCAACTCCGTAGCTGGACCATTACACATCCGTGCGACAAGACCTAGCATCGTCGTCTACAAACATGTGACAATCTGCTATCTGGTGACTTCTTGTTTGGACTGGCGTCTCAACGGAATGGAACGCAGTCGCTACATTGCATTGCATGAACGGACATCGTTACTTTTTGGAACCACTGACAGTGACTTTCCGTTGTTATTGCAATGGCACATCACAACAAGTACGGTACTTGTAGACGAGCAGTGCAGGACAAACATTGTAAGCTTTCTATAGAAAAATAAAGTAGATAAAATGGAATTAGGGGTATGTGCTTATTGTAAGAGATAGACGACGGTGGACTTGACTGTGTGAGTACGGCTTGGGACGCGCACGAGGCATTCCTCGTCAGACATACTGATTCACAGTCAGTCTCAATTGTAACCTGTATGCTGTATGTTACTAGCCACAATTCACAAGATATCTCAAGTCTGGTGGATACGTGACTTGCATTGCCGTAGAGTATACCAGGTCCTAACATTATTAGTAGTGTTGTTCATCTATCCGGCTGGACTCGTGTGAGTACAACCTTTCATTACCTACCGTGTCAGGTAACTGTAATGAGTACGTGGGTACTGGATGTGGTTGCTTGTGGGCCATTGGGCCATTACGTTGTGTTCATTGTTGCAAGAGAAACAGAAAGAGTGATATAATATAATCACATGACGGCGAATATCACCATACCGGACGGCTACTGGTAATCCTCAGGAAAGGGAAGAGAACAGGGGTAACAATTTGTAGTACAGTTGCAAGGTGAGGCTTATCATCCATCAGAGAGTCGAAAACGAGAAAAATGCAGGCCTTGGCGAGATGGGTTACTCCGGCGTTGACGGCGGCAATGTGGCAGACGAGGCCTTGTATGGTCCTAGCATTCCCTGTCCATTCTCTTGCTGGGACCAAAACGTTTTCGACTAGTGTCAAGAGTTCTTTGGTAAATACTATGGAATCCACATTGGATTGGAGTGATCGAATCGCCTTGCAAAGTCGATATGGGTTGGAAGAAAAGGGTTGGCATGTGCAAGTGGATTGGCGACCGACACCCTTTGGGGCAGGGCTCTTTGCCAAGCAGGATATTGCGAAAGGGACCATTCTTAGAACTGGAATATTGGGAATGAATTTAAAAGAGTTTCAATCCATTGACGATATTGAGACATTTTGCCGAGGACAAGGCGAGGATCCAGAGATTGTCAAAGCTCGACGGGACTATGTCAAGGACTATTTGTGGGGCTTTTCCAAAATCGCCGATGCACAAGGCTCTCCTTTGGATCCTCAAGCTGATTTACTTGATACGACTGGGAGTCGGCGATTCTATGGAATGTGGATCCCTGGCAATGGATTAAATCATAGTCCACTGCCTAATACGGTCTATCAATTGTCACCGGTTGGCATCAACTTGGTAGCCTTGACAGATATTGCTGTTGATGATGAGCTGTTTGATGATTACCGACGACATGGCAAAGCTCCTGTATGGTTGAAAGACTTTGCGAGACTTTACCATGTCACTCTTAATTTCGCAGATTGCAACGATTTTGTAGAAAGCGATTAGTGAGTGGCAGATAACGACCTAGGGATGCAGATAGTTGTTGTCATGCGAACATTACTAGCTGCATTTGTATGCACCTATTGATGTACTACTACTAGTAGTATGTTTTTAGTTGCACAAGTATACACGACGGCTAACTGCGTCAAAATGACTATCAAGTAACATGACTAAGGCAAGTACTTAGGTATTTACGTTCCTTCAAGCGTTGGGCACAAATTCCTTCAAATCACATCACATCACCCCCATCACATCAACCCACTGTTCGTTGCCATCAGCAATAGTCGATTACAAAAAGACGAACTCAAGTGCACTCAGATTATTGGTACCAACCCACATCACATCATGCCCGATGATCGTAGACCATGTAGCATTGGACTGACTGCCATTATCGTATATCTTGCTTTCTTCTGGCTGCGCCTTGTTAATGCTACGAGTAATACAGGGACGCATTCCTACGACGACCAGGTGGTGTCAGTGGAATTCTATGGTGAATCCCAATGTCCCTATTGCCGTCGATTTGTACGAGATGTTTGGCCCGAGGTTTGGGAAGACAAAGAGTTGATGCAACATGTCCAGTATGATTTTGTTGCCTGGGGGAATGCGTACTTTGCAACCTCGAAATGCAGTCGCTCAGACAAGTATGATCCTAAAGACCGCGCTTGTTGGTACCAAGAGTGCATCAATGTCACCAATGGTGCACCGACCGATGATGATTGCTTTACAGGAAAAGTAATTTACCAACACTCGGAGAAAGAAGGACAAGTGGATATCTATGAAATGTGTGTCAAGCTTCATTATGGATTGGAAGCCGCCGTCCGATTTACCTACTGTTGCGAAGGTCCCAATATGGAAACTTACGACTCTGCCTTTGATTTACTGCACGCTTGTGGTGAGGACGTGGATACCTATGTGATACACGAATGCTTGACCTCCCATGGTCACATTATGGAAGTTTTAGCCGCCAAACAAACCCCATCTCATCCGGGTGTCCCGTACGTCGTAGTGGACGGGGTAGCGTTGGACGACCCTTTTTCAGTTCGCAAGGCAATTTGTAATCGCCTCGTACGAAAATTGTCCAATGTTGATGGATCCAATCATGCCAGGAATATTCTCTCGCTTCCCCAGGCTTGCAACGTTTCGCAACACATTCCATTCAATAACATGAAAGACGGTACTGACAAAAAGTAACAGTAAAAGGGGCAATTTATAGAACTACTGTACCAGTAGTTGAATTCATGAGGAAACATATAGCTGTCGTGTGACCACCAGTAGTATCATTGTGTTGTCACAGTCTCAAACTACACCGGAATTTCAAAAGACAATCATGGATTCGACTACATCGATCAAATTGGCAAGCATTGGTATCGTCAACGAAAGTCACCCGTCAGCCAGCCCTCCGATGCTTATTACTACCGTTACCACTTGACTGTTGATGTTTATGTTTTGTGCAGACGACAAAAGACTCCATCATCCTAATTGTACCAGTGGCTGGTCTTTCGTTCCTACTCGTCATAGCGAATGACCGCATTTTCTATTCGTTTGGCTTGGTTTGAGTGATCCACGTGGGAAAGCTTCCTTGGAGGATTCCATTGCCTGTTGTGTTGTTGATTGTATCAAGCGACCAAAAAATGGTCTCGGACACCACTGGTACTCCCCATGTGGTCGTCGATCCGAATGAATGGAAAAAATATGAAGCCAAGGCTCTCTTGTGGGATTTGGCCTTGCCAACCTTTGTGATTCAGATTGGAGGTGTCTTGCCCAATTGTGTCTGTGCCTCGTATGTGGGACGGGCCTTTGGTCCGATTTACTTGAGTGGATTTACATTGGCGGTATTATTGGGAAATTTGTTTCAATTGAGCTTACTACAAGGCTTTTACACGGCCTCGGATACCCTGTCTCCCCAAGCCTATGCAGCAGGGAATCATGTTCAAGTGGGATATATTGCCATTCGAGGATTTATAGCATCGATTTTCTTGGTCATTCTTCCACTTAATACCATTCTACTCTTTCAATTCACTTTTTGGATGGAATGGGTGGGAGAAGATCCACAAGTTTCCCAAGTGGCCTACCAATGGTATTCCATTTATATACTGGCCTTGCCATTTTATGCTCTGTACAATGTCACTTGGAAATTCTTGTCGGCTCAAGCCATTTTACGACCATTAATGTACGTCTGTGCCGTGACATGCCTGGTCGTCTTGCCCATCAGTATCGAAGTCTTGACTCGCACGGCCGGATACTTAGGATCAGCCTGGGTCATTGTCATTTTTCAATGTTCCCAAGCCCTATTGCTGATACTATACTTGTATCGATACCGACCGTATACACCAGGAACATGGCCCAATCATAATCATTGGAATGGTTGTTGGCAAGCCATTTTTCAATGGGATTCGTGTAAGCACTATCTTGTTTTGGGAGTCGGTGGAATGTTGGCAACCTCGGAATGGGTATATTGGGAATTGTTGAGCTTGATGATTGGAACCTTGGGTGTTGTGCCCCTCAGTGTCCATACCATTCCGACTCAAGTTCTGATGGTGGCCTTCATGGTCCCCCTCAGTATTGGTATTGCTCTCTCGGTCCGATTGGGAGCAACCTTGCCGTATTCGGTCAAGAGAGCGCAACAATTAACAATCTACACCTTGGGCGGAAGTATCGTCTTGTTTGGGGCATTGGCCATAGGCTTGTATTATGCCGAATCTTGGATTGTCCAACTCTTTTCCAATGACCCCGACATTCATCAAGGTGCTCACAAGATTTGGTGGAAAGTTTCTCTATACTATTTTAATTTGAGTGTCTATGGCATCAACATGGGCATTGCCACGGGACTGGGTCATCAATGGAGATTTGGTATTGTAACGATCCTCTGTCTCTGGGGTTTTTCGCTTCCTGGCATGTATTGGTATGCCATTCGGGGTGGTGGTGGCCTCGACTTGGCCTGGACCTTTATTTATTACCCCTATATTGCCATGAACCTGTTCTTTGCATATGACTTTGCCACGACGGATTGGCATGCGGTTCGGAAATCCATTCGGTTGCGAGAAGGAATGGATGATAATTTGATGGAGCAAGAATCCAATGATTATCTACTACCCAATGGTGGCCACCACGCAATGGACCGCTCCTGCGAGGAAGAAATGATCCCAACCAATAATCATCACACGAATGGTGGGGTATTATCACTACAACGAGCTACGACGGCTCACGATCATTCCTCTGCTGCAACTCATTACGGATCGATATCGCAGTATTGAGGATGTGCCACGACCAAGTCATAACGGTACCAATCAACACTTTGCTACAGTCACTTAATTGTGGCGACAGAATTCTTGGCAACGCTTCGCGACAAATGCTTCGATGAATGACCAATCCAAACGTTATGGAAGGCGGTGCTAATCAGGTTGTACTGTTACGCGAACACTCACCACCTGTAGGAAATTTTGATTTGGAACCGACACCATCGCTTAGAGCTTTGCTATCATACCTGGTCTCTTTTAGGTTAAGCGGCGGGCAGGCCAAGCCAAGAATGGGACACATTGGACGTTTTTTCAATAACAGCAACCTATACGGCGACCCATACACATACCAAGCATCAGCCAAAAATTTTACTACTTTCGCCGTAGTAACACGGTCCATGAGAATCACTTGGCTTGTAACTTTGGTACACTGTAGCTTTTGGGTTGCAATACAGTTGGATGCGACTTTAAAAGCGAGGGCCGAGTAGTAGGAAATACGATCAAGATCTTAAATGGAGATTAGAAATATGGTCATCGATTTCATTACAACATCACATTTCTATACTTTCTATTGCTTGTCTCGTGTCTGGCTAGCTGCAAAAAGGATTGTGATCACTCAACTCCAAAGGATCCATTTCAACGCAAGGGGGGAGAGAGAGAAAAGCTGTGTCGATTCCGTCGTTGAATGGGACGGAGCGACTTTGACAATATGGAAGGTTGTTCCAAGCTCTTCCTTGCCTCATCCCTAGTAGTAGTAGTAGTCACTTGGAAACGTTTCTTCTCGTCGCGAAAACGATCCAGGGGACGAGCCACAGTCGGGAATAGGAATCTGACTCCTCGACGTGATCGATGCGCCACCTCACGAATCAAGGCGACGCGTTCCTCATCGGCTGCCGAGGATGCGGCTTGATGAATGACTACACTGAGTCGATAATCGGCCACGGCCGCTACCAAACGATGCCGTAGTCCCTCCACGACCATGCCGGGAGGTATCTTGGCTACCAACCGCGCCACATCGGCACCAGAGACTGCCGCTGCTTCCAATAGTGACCCAAACAACAGGCCACCTCCAGTGCCATCCTCGGCCTGCGTCATCAATCGAGAGGACAAACAGTGGTTGATTAGCTTTTCCCATAGAACCGAGGAATATTGTCGATGTCGTTGAGCAAAGGATACACCCAACATGACGGACTTGACGCCTTCAAGGAGCAAATCAAGGACGGCCATGGCTTCCTCTGTACTTTGATCAAAGTAGTGCTCGATAATATATGCCAATTCCAATGCAAAGATCGAAGAAGTGGACTTTTGGTTGTCCTCCATTTCATCATCCGAATCATTGCCCTCATCGCTTCGTATGGTTTCGAGCGTTCGCCTGGCATCCACGGGAGAAACACCACCGAGAGGTAACGCCGCCTAGAGTCAGAGAACCAAACAAGGGTTTGCAACAACGAGGTTCAGTATAAAAGTGAAACTTTCTGTGTAAAGTAGCAATTGCTCAGTGTATTCTTGACTGCCCTTACCTTGAGAAAAGACAATAATGGGGTCATGTGTGTTTCCACCTTGTACGTGTCGGTTCCCAACAATGCCCTGGACGAATCCCTGGCGTCCCAGGCGTATGTCAAGTGAAGCTGAAAATGTTTGCGATGAAGTTCCGTAATGGCGTCGGGAGGAATGGCATTGTTGGGGAATTTGACATATAAATCGGGCTTGCGCTGAAAGACCAAATGGAGATACCAGTGAAGGAGTGCTGGACTAGATTCCAGTTGAGACGCGACAAGGTCCAATGGCAATGTTTCGGGTCGCTGCTCCTCGTTCCACTCGTCCGCTGGTTCATTGTCCCATTCCCAATCATCATGTTCGGCCGATGTGCAGTGTTCCACCAGGAAATTGCCCACGCGAGCGAGGCCCACCAATCGCATCAGAGAAATCAAAGGTCCCGAACTTGTTGTTCCTTTTGGCTGTTTTTGGTCATGGACACCAAAGTCGGATCGAAGAAGGAACCGATGTAACTTGTGGGTTTCGATGAGTCCCATGGTGTAGTCGTAGCAGGTATCATCAATTCGAATACTGTTTCCAAATTGCGAGGACGAACCGCGCTGGACAATATCAATGGCCCAAGATTCCAAATCCTGCATCGACAAGGGGGAGTGACAAGTTCCAATGGCAAGATAGGCTTCAAGTGCCAAATCGTATTGACCTTGGAGCATTCGGAGACGCGCGAGGGCATCGAGACATACGCGGTCATTGGAAGTGGCCGGGATGGTTGTAGCATTAGGCTGATCTCCCGCATCACTATTCTGCTGTGGTGCAAGCTCGGTTGCCTTGGCAATCAATGGTGTTCGTGCCGCCACCCAATGCAATACGGAATGGATGGAAAAGAGAGAGTCTTGGGTATCGTCGAGTGAGACGTCATAGACGGAAGAGGAAGTTGTAGTATTGTGGAGCACTAGCTGCTCCTCTTGAGCCACGGTCGCGGGGAAATTCAAGTATCCCGCCGCCGTTTGTAGGTAGCGACGTTGCAAAGCAATTTCCACTCTCTGGAGGGGTTCCGTGACGGATTTGTCACCGGTTCGACGACCATATTGAAAGAATTGAATGTACTCTTTCAAACCCTTGGTGGGTCCCCATGCCAAGAGACTTTCCAAGACATGATTAGCCACTTCGCGATCCACTGCCATTGTCGTCATGGACGACGACGACGACGATTTATCATTTACGTTTGTTGTTGTTGTTTTTACCGACGCCGTGGCCAGTCGCTCGTATTCCTTGAGCATTCCCAGCAAGACTTGTTCATAAAGAGTCGATGGCAAAATGGGATCACGAACTGGCAAGTAACTTCGTAACAAAAAAAAGCACCAGGTAGTTGTTCCAACGCGTTGGTCCATTTGGTCCATAATTCAGCATCACCACCCAGTAGAAGAGGCATGGCTTGAATGGCAAGTTTCATCCGACGCAAGGACAATGCATTGTTATTGTTGTTGTTGCGTGGATGATCATGCGAACCAAGATAGAGGACGGCTTGCAAGTAGTGTTGAACCAGTTCCCCAATCGTATATCGTCGCAATTGGCGTCGATGCTGTAATGCACGTTTCAAGGCGAGTGCTGGTCGATTTTGAGAGACCAGAGCATGGTGTACGGCATCATCCACTGTGGACAATGTGGTGAGAATCATGTCGGCTTGGGATGCCAAAACCATCCGGGGAGGATTGGCAAAAATGTCAATCGCCTCGGCCGTTTCGTCCAAAAGATCCAAGGGACGCAAGACAAAAGCATAATCATCACTGTCGACGCTACTTGTATCATCATCATTATTCTGAGGCGATTCGTGATTAAAGCTGGCAGTTTTGGCAAAGGTCACTGATTTCAAACTCCATTGCAAATGTGAATCGACAAAGGAATTTCGATTTTTTGGAAAAGGTCCCGTTGTGGTTGCTGCTGTTGTTGCGGTGGTGGTCGCATTGTTGGGTCTACCGGTAGTTGGTGATGAATCACCACCATTTGATGTTGGTTCCGTGATTGCGGATGGAGAGGGGGTAATGGGTGGGTCTTCTCTCGAGGACGATCCTCCCGTCAAAAGAGTCAAGTCAAACATGTCATTGTTATTGTCCATTCTTCCGGACCAGGCCTTGTATTCATTCCATTCGCTGATATTGTCCATGCGAGCCGGGGCAAAACTACTTTCTAACCAAATTGGTACATTGGCATCATTGGGTAGAACATCGGCATATTGAATGGTCCCATCATGTCGTGATACAATTTGAACTTCGAGTTCGTTGGTTTCTTGTCGCACTTGTTGTTGTTCTTGTTCTTGTTCATTGTCATTGTTATTGTTACTTTCCCCATCGGTGTCATCGTTCTCATTGTTGTCATTGTTTTCCGTGTCTTGGTCAGTTGGAACCACGATTCCAAGGACTATGACATGATCGGCATCCAGTGGAGCCACTCCAGCCGCCACACAATCCAATTCCCATGCCATGGTGCATTGTACTGATCTCCGCATGGTAATACTCGTTCCATCTCCGCGAACAGGTGTTTCTTGTATGGCCATGTTCATGAGACAGTCTCCCCATACCACAAGTAAATTGGATGCCGTTTCAAAGAGCAAATGAGGCCGAACCTGGGATATGGTGGGATACAAGGTCGGGCGGGCCCCCGTGGGTCGATCAATGTGAGCTATGCGCGTCAAGGTGTCAATATCCAATAATTTGATGCCACTGGCATCGGCCCAGGCTACCAAGTTGCCTCTCCATGTCACACATTCAATCCCTTCGTACGAAGTGCTGTCGGATCCACCTTGAAAGAGAACCGTGTCATTGCGCCGTTGAAATAATCCACCACGTTTGGTCAAGAGTAATCGTCCATCCTGAAATCCCACTACTAGTGATTTGGTTGATTTCTTTTTATGGGCTGGATCGAGTACCAGACAGGTGGGTGGTTTCCAATGGTTGGGATAGGTAATGCGTGATGTGGAAACAATCGACGCTGCCAAGCACGGGACCATGATGGTTTGCGTTGTGACTGTGGGGGTGGTAGTCGCGGTGGGCAATGGCCCCGTTTCGGCATCGGATGTGGGTGGTACCCCTGTCAATGCCGTCATGAAGGAAGAAAACATTCCAGCTTTGTTTTTGTGGGTCGGACTGGGAGGCGCTGTGCCTATATCACTGTTTGCGGAACCATTCGTGTCGGTGGTACTGGTGGTAGGGACGTTAACTTGTTGTCGCTGCCAACTAGGTGCATATTTGAATTCCCAAATACAACACATTCCTCCCTGATCAATCGCAGCGAGTATGGTACCGGTTGAATCCAACCTAACATCAATGGTGGATGGATTGGATCGTGACCACGAGGATCCTTCTCGAATATGTAATGGATGAGCATCACTTGGTTCATGATCACAATGAATGGCAAGACTATTGGGAACACTCCACAACGAAACGGTTCCCGCTTGCCATCCCATGGCCAAGACGAAATGCGGTTGTTTCCACAAGTCACTTTTTAACAATAGAGCAAAGGCATCTTCCTCAGATGTTGGTGGTGGTTGTTGCTGTTGTTGTTCCAACGCATCGGCGGGATCCAACAAGACTTGAGCGGCGGCTGTACTGGTCAGCGTGGATGGATTGTCGGGGGAGAGTTTGTTGTATTTGAGAAGTGGCAAATGATCGTCCCATTCCTCTTCCACCATGGTTGTGGATACAGTAGGTTCATCGGGTGTAATGACAACTGGTTTCACCGTCTCTTGCTCGGACGAGGAAGCATCTTCGACGATGGAAACTGGCGGAGGTGCGGTTGCCGCGGCCGTAGCACCCTCCTCCTCCTCCTGCGTAGATGACTGTGACATTTTTGTCCAGAATACTTGTCCACCAACAGTCCCTTGTGTGTGTGTGTGTCTATTGCCAGGACCGCTCGGATGGTGACAATACCAGTAGTGATGTCCTGACAGTTATATTAGCACCTTTTACTGCAGGAGATCGTAATTCGTCCGACTGCGAGCCGAATCCATGTACCTGGTAGTCGGAGTTGTCAAGTCCAGGGTTTCAGCGGCCAACGGGACCAAGATTCGGGACTGGAGGATGCCGCAAGGATTTCGATGGATCTCACACCACACACCACACACCACTCATATCAAGGATTCTGCCAACGTTGGCACATTTTTGTACTGCAAGACAACACAAAAACCAATTTCACTTATACTACTGTGGTGTGTGTTTTTGTGTGTGTGTATCTATATATATATTTGGAGAAAATCATCATGAGAATGAGAATCTTGATGCGGTGTACTGTATGTGGGCCAATGGTGGCCATTTTCGTGGTTGGAATGTTGAGCTTTCAATTATTGGATTGTCAAGCCTTTTCCCACCATTCTGTGGACACTGCTACCGGTCGACGAGCATTTGCTTGGGCCAAGAGGAGAACCATTCCAGACTGGTTACTCCCATCATCAACAACAACAACAATAGCAAAAACGGCAAGCAGCAAGAACCAAATCACATTGACAACATTATGGCGACAACCAAGCAAGTGGGATTTTCTAGACGATGATGAGGATGACGATGATGCAAATGATACAAAATTCATGGGTGGAAAACGACAATATACTCCTTGTCCACCGGACATGATGTATGAACCTCGAATTGTGCAACGAGCTCATCAAACGTTCTTCGCCATTCGACAAGCGGGAGGCAAGGAAATGACCAATGATGTCTATGTTCGTGATCCTACCAATAAAGAAGTCTTTTGGTATACGGGCAAGGTGGCTCGAGTTTCCGATGTTTCCTTGGAAGAGTGCATTCATCGATTATATCCCATGATTGAACGTCATGCCTGCCATTTACGACCATTGGAATTATATCCTCATCGCGGTGGTGGAACATTAGAGGTATGGACGGCACCGGGAGATTCGGAATTGGAAGTGGCCTATAATCGACCATCGATTCAATTGCAACCATTTGTGCATTCCAAAGAGTGGCAATACAACAACAATAACAATAGCAACAAGCAGCAGCAAGCATCCAAATATCCATTGCATATCAAGGCTTCCATGGTTGGTTTTCAAGGAGAAGTCTATCAAGACGGCGAAGACGGGTTTCGAACGTGGAGAAACGATGATGGACTCCCCGCACGACCCGAAATGAATCCGGGTGGTGAAACACGACCACCAACACCGGAAGTACAAAAGGAGCTATCCAGTAAAAGTACCAGCACTACTACCCAATCAGTGTCATCGTCGTCGAATAGTGACGGATTCATCGACGCCGAGTTTACCAACAGTAGTAGTCAGGACACGACTTCCAAAACCGATTCCACATGACATGACATGGACAATCCAACATAATATTAAAAATGGTACTAACAGGTTACTAGAAAAGTGGAAATTGTTCATGGGTAAGCGCAGCGGCTGCTGCTGCTAATAAATGTGAGAAAAAACAAGTGGTTTTGCCATTTCGTCATGGGACAGTGTAACTGTCATTTCGAAAAACGTCAGAGAAATCTTCGTTTCCACTCTATAGTCTGGTATTGGATCACCGACCATCTACTTTCTAGGTCGCACCGATGCAAATGGTCCTGTACTCTATCCATGTATATGTATATATTGTACACAAGCACATTGCCGCCTTTTACAAATACCGGGTCGCAGGATGCATCAATCATCTTCTGATTCGGAAAGTTCAAATAACATCTGGTTTGCCATGGTCGGATCTTCCATGGTAGGTTGATAGTGGTCATGTGTTTGTGGTTGTGACATTGTTCGAGACGTGGTATATTGACTCGACAATGCCGATGTCGGACTACTCTTTCCAGCACCATTGACCACATCCAGAACAATATCCAATAGACAATCCATTACCAAGTCACCAAATCGTAAGAATCCATCGGTAAATTGCAGGACATGCTTTCTCCAAATTTGTGGATTATGAAGGACTTGTTTGGTAGTGGATGACAAGTCCTTTTGAATCGATTGCGGCAAGTGATTGGCAATCACTTGACGATAGGTTTCGATAGGACCAGGATTGGACAAGGCTTGTCGAAAGGTTGGTTGTTCCCATAACATTCGTAGACGATGATAGGCCAAATCAACTTCACTTCGCATGACTTGTTTAATGTCCTCCCGTTGCATATTAAGTAACAAGTCATCCCAAGACCGAAAATACTCTCCCATGTTTTGCTCTTGAAACTGAGCAAAGAGTTTGGCCAATGGACTTTTGGGCACGGAATCCTCATCGTCATCATCATTATTATTACTATTGTTTTTGTTGTTGTTGATGTTGTTGTTATCTTCTTTGGCCATCATTTCCAAAAATATGGCCAAGGCTTCATGGGGCTTGAATCGATAATTCTCGGGAACCACAAAAATCATGTCACCGTCTTTAATTCCATATTCTTTGAGTTTATCCTGTCGATTTTCCAATACCTTGCCTCGATACAAGAGTTTGGCCGTATGTAAATCTCTGGAATTCAATGATGACGAGGATTGTTGCTGAACTTGGTGTAACAAGTCGGAAACGGTAGTCACATGGTTTATTTCGTACCACTGCTCCCGGCAAGAGACTTTTACACGAGACAAGCGATCGTTGCTGTTGTTGTTGTTGTCATCATTATGATCACTGGGATTATTCCCAAAATGGCGAGGGCTGTTGTTGGCTTTGTTGTTGTTGTTATTTTTTCCAAATGGTCTTGCCCAGGACAATCCTACGAGAAACTGAGAGTAAACGAGGGCAACCAGACATGGATGGAGAGATCTGTTGTTGTTAGACTCTCATGAAAGAAAATGAAGCGAGACGATAATGTCGTACTGGTAGTACGTACCATGAGAATGCAGATACTTCTGCATATCCAACTGGATCGAAATCGCATGATGGCAATTACTAGGTAGATGCGAACGCGCAGGCACACAAGAGAGGTGAGAAGGTTTGTGGAAACGATGGATGGAACGCCCGCTGCTGCTTTATTCTCTCAATGCAATGCGATTCAATGTCTGCCTATGTCTGACGAGAAGTGTTTTCCAAGATTTACCCCAGTCACAAGTGGGTGGGGGGAGTAGAGCTTTACAGTGTCAATAGAAGAAGACGAAGACAGTAATGATCGTTCGACGCGATGATGATGCAACGGGAATTCTTCTTTTCACGCTCCTCTTTATTCACGTGGGAGTCGCTGACTATGCCCCCCAAGTTCTTGCTGCCTCCCCCAAATATAACCAACTTATTTTCATTTTCCGACCGTTGGGCCGTCACGTGGACGTACAACTGGTAGTATTTGCACACGAGCGTCCAAAATATTGGGTCGAAGTCTTGCCAACATGGCGTGTGTGTTTGCCAACACGTAACTGTAGTAATGGTATAGAGGGACTCCGAGTTGCCATTACCAGGTACATCACCCATGACAACCATTCGGTAAGTTGTGAATGCTCCCAGTATGACTGATTTCAGATTTTGAATAGAGTGTACCGGTGGCGCTTCATGCAGTGAATTGTAGCCGAGCGCTTGGTCACATTTCAGTGCGGTGAGGTTCTCACTCTGCTGTCAATCTTGCCGTTTGGATCGTACTATTGTCATATCGCAGGTATTTCATTCCAGAGGATGGAGACGAAGAGCTCCATCCCAATGTCTTTCTTGCACCCAAGTCCAGACAACCAGGCACCGCTCCCACACTCCAAGCCATTCGTGACTCATTTCCCTTGCCAGGACACTACCATTTTCGGTTCAAAAGTCCCCTGTTCCCCGGTGCTGATCGAGAAAAGGGTGCCATGGCGGTCTGGATGGATGTCACCAAGGACAATCAAACAGTCCCGACATGGCAGAACGGCATTGTTGCCAAAGTCACCCGTTTGAGTATGGAAGAGGAAGACGATGATGATGACGAAGACTTTAATCGTCCTCACCTCTCTACGCCGGCACCTGCCCCCGCCCAACAACCTTCCCGTGCTCCACCGTCTCATGCCTCGTCGACTATTTCGGCCGGATCGGCAGATCATTTGGATATCTTTGATGGGCATGCCACGACGACGACAGCAGCAACGGCCACTCCTCCCAGTCTTTTTGACTCGCATCATCCTCCTCCTTCGGCACCTTCCACGGGTGGATCCTTGTTGGATTTTGGGGCAAGTCCTCCTGCTCCCGCAGCATCATTGCATCACAATGACTTTTTGGGAATGACTGCACCCACACAAACACAACAATCCTATCAACCTCAACCAGCACCCATGCAGCAGCAGCAACAACAACAACAGCAACAACAACGTCCGCCTGGTCCAACCTTTCAAAGCTTCTCTCAACAGGCTCAGCCCTTTGGAGATTTGGGTTGGTAGCAGCAGTACTAGTAGTGGTGGTGGTAGAAGCACCAAGTGAAACTGGAACTCTTTGCTGTCATCAATCTCTCTACTAACTACCTCTAAAGAGTACACGTATTCCCTTTTTTTACCATGTAAATAATTTACCCATGAGAACCATTTGCACACCAGGTACCCTCTACAGTGAAATCTCTCTGATTCTGGCTAGATCGTCGCATGAGTTGCGGAGCCCAACTCTTCTCTCATGACTCACAGTATTAGCTGTTACCACCACGACGCAAATGTCAAATGTTCGAAACGTTGGAACAAAACTTGAAAATCAAATCTCTACCACATAGGAGCAACAACAACACTGTTTGGTTCTTGTTTTCTAGCGCATTTTTTTCTAGATTGTTGATACGATTGCCGGGTCAATCGACTGAACATGTGTGTAACGGCAGGCGAAACAAGAGAGGTAGACCCCATTTGCTCGACCATCCCCTTGTCGCTCTGACTAACGCCCCTCCCCGCTACCCCTTTTATTATTGGTTATCCTTGTCATGCGTGCAAAACCTCATCATCACAACTCATATGCTTTACCCACAGAAGGAATTTGAATTTTCGCAAGACTTCTGTAGCTACCCAGACTTGCTGATTGGTTACCGTCTTCTTGATCTAAAGTTGTTGAAACTTGGAATCAAATCGCCGGTATCGTAGGCACCGGCTTTCGCAGGGTACCAAACAGGATAGGGCTCGGTATCACTCATTTTGGAATAATCGGAAATGGCAATACACGCATCTTCACTAACGTGTGTGTTGCTGACAAAGGCGTGCCCAATCAAAATGTCATCCACAGAGTATTCTGCTTGGACGTTGACGGTAGATTTGGTCAACTCTTGTACGGCATCGACCGACAGGGTAAAGATATAAATCTTATTGGCCGGATGTTCTTGAAAATGAAGTCCAAACAATGGACTGGTTTCATCCAAAACATGTCGCAAAGTCCAAGTCTCCACCAACCCATGTTGTCGACTACTTAGCAAAGTGAGTTCATCCGACTGTCGAAAGAATTTATTTTTCCCCAAATGATCCTGGTAGGGAATTTGATACGAATAGGTCAATCGAACATTGATATCGGTCAAGCGATTCTCGTGACCATCGGCATTCCCAAAGCGCAAGGACAAACATGGCACTCCGTTCACGTTGCACAATGTCATGACATCCGAGAATTCAATATTGATGACAGGAGTAACAAACTTGGCAAAAAGTAATCCTGCAAACAATGTGTTGAGCAATGTTGCATCAAACCATAGAATGAAAACCAAAAATTCGATGCCATTCCGTACGGAGCCAAGATACCGTACCCAACCGTCGTTGACGTCTGAATGCAAAAGGCAAAGATATTTCCAAAAGACATTTCCGAATTGTCGCAACAACGGTCCGGTAGAGCATATATAAGCATGGCAAAGAAGAGATTCAGGGCGACGAATACTCCCAAGTATAACATCGATATTGACGTCACTGTGAAGGTCATTAACCAAAAGCGGAATCTTGTTTCCCAGGGTGATCTCCTCGAGTTAATAATCTCTCGCTTTCGTTTCACTCTAAGTTCACGACTGACCACGGGTTTTTTATTGACATCCGTAACCAATTCGAAAACAACTTGTTTTCCATCCACAACGCCGGTCCGTAGAGGAGCATGCAATGTCGCCCAAACCGAATCTCCATTTTTACCCTTGACTTTGCTTTCTGTTTTGAAAATCTCATAGGCCGACTGATCCTCCAAAAAACTCGTCCCGTTGGTATGCGCATGATGATGATCGTCTTCATCAATACTGGAATAGTAATTGTTCATAAAGTGTTGGGCGCTGTTATCAATTTTGTGCATCTTTCTCAAGGACCATTCCATGCCTTGGTTGACGACTCTTGGCGCACCGTAGGAAGGCGCTCGAATGGCCGAATCATCTTCATCGGTAGACCGAGATGTTCCAGCCCTTTGTGAGTTTCCACTCGCCATGACAATGTCTCTATTATTGTAGAAGGCTGTGAAAAAGAGTACTTCCCCAATGGACTTGACAAGTATCACCAACGATGTGTTGACCGTTCTCATGCGGATGATTGGAACCCGTCGCATGTGATGGCAACGGTCCAAGACCTACCGCCTACAAGTACCAGGTACAGGCCGCCGAAACAAACCGGAATCGTTCGGACAATGACGTTTAATATGCCCTAACGAGGACACGACTGGCTTCTTAACTAAAACAGAGACAGTCGATGGGACCCAGGGTTGTTAGCTACAAAAATTTCAATCCCCTTCAGATTCTCCCTTGTGCTACTATGGTGCATAATTCACAACGAGCGTTTGCAAAATCATTTACTATGGTGGTATCTGCCCGCTTGTATGTGGTTGTCGAGGCGGAGATTGGGAATCGCCTTCTAATTACGATATTGCAAGTAGTGTCGTGAATTTAGTCCACATTCGACAGTTTCGGGATCAGTTAACCGTCTGGGGTCTTGCAGACGGCACAGCGGACTCGATCAAAACATGACGAAACAACGAGTGAGGAAGGTCTTGGGGTGGCTATCCCAATGGACAATGGCATTGTAGTTCCTATGTTGCCAGGATTCATCCCAGCAATTCCAAGTTCCATTGTTTTTGGAATCGGAAAAGTTTGAGATTTGTGATACTAAAATTAAGAAAAAGAGGAATGCACAGGGCAGTTGCGAAGTACCAATGATTGTTGGTGTGATGACTGGCTACTGTGCCAGGAGCTGCAATAGCTTGTCTCTAGTCTCTGTGGTATCTTCACCGCTACTTTGTCCTTGCAAGATACTGGGTAGATCCAAACTACAGAAACGTAGTACAAAGTCCGCCTCGTCCTTTCGTTTCTTGGGTCCTGAACCAAAATTTTCCAACTCGGTCGCCTTGCGCTTGGCATCTTGTATCACTGCTGCTGGAACACCAGCCATTTCTGCCACTTGAATCCCAAACGATTCCAAACAAGGTCCCTGACGGACTTGATATAAAAAGGTGAGACCATTATTCGACTTTTGTGCCGTCACATGACAATTCTGAACTCCAGGAATGTGCGTCAATTCATGAAAGTGGGTGGCAAAGACTGTCATACATCCGACCCGACGTTGTAGGTATTCGGAGATGGCTCGGGCCAAGCCATATCCATCAAAGGTCGATGTTCCACGGCCCAATTCATCAATGATGACCAAACTGCGATTGGTGGCCGTTCGTAGTATGGACGACGCTTCCAGCATTTCTGCCATGAAGGTACTAATTCCGCGTTCCTGTAAATCTCCTGCTCCCACTCGTGCCAGTAGGGAATGACAAATATTGATGGTAGCTGCTTGGGCTGGGACATAACTTCCAATTTGGGCCAGACAAACCACCGCCCCCAAAGCACGGATATACGTTGATTTACCTCCCATGTTGGGGCCAGTGACCAAAAGGAAATTTTTACAAGATTCCGCTCCTACTTGCAATGAGATGTCGTTGGGAATGAATTCAATATCATCTTGTAATTCGACGCATGGATGACGAGCTGCCTTGAGCTAAAAGAAGTGAAAGTTAGCGTTGGCATACAAGGAACACATTACAGTAGTTTGACGAGCCCAACTCAATAGTATAGGATTGAGAATATCGTACCTCAATTCCGCCATCCTCACAATCGGTCAATGTGGGCTTGCAATAGCCATGTGGGGAGTATGCGGCTACCCGCGCCAATGCCATGACGACATCCAAGGTAGAAACCACTTGTGCCGCCCGCTCGACAACAGTCTGGTAGGTAGTTGCCACTTGCATGGCATCCTGAACCACTTGCAGGGAATGATTCGAGTATTCGGTAGACAATTGTTGATAACTAGCAGATAAAGCCCGAAGATGCTTGGAAGAAAAGTAGACTCCATTTTTCAAGACACGATGAAGTTTCACACCATGGTCTTTGGATAAATTTTCCAAAATTTTGGCCGCATTGGTATTGGGTAACCGAAATTGCCAACTGGTGGTAGACGTCGAGTCAGAGTTGTTATTGACGGTGCAAGTTTCAAGTCGGACTTGGGCCTTGTCATCTCCCGATGCTTGTGCCCAAATGTCTTGCATATTCAATAGTTCGTCATCCGCTTGTGACTGCACCTGTTGTAGTTCTTGGTACAAGTCTTGGAGATCGGATGAAAAGGAGGGCTTGACCAGATATTCTCGTGGTGCCGAATCCAAATCCAGGACAGCCTCTACCAGTCCCTGGCAGCGATCGAGCTCGTTCAATAGTTGGGAAAGTTGTTCATGAGAATCTTGCAATAATTGACTGGACGAAATATCAAATGATTCCATGGCTTCCACCAATTGAGGAAGTTGAGTCGAACTCAACAGATACAGTTGATACAATGCCTTGAGAGGCTTCTTGGTATTGGTCACTGCCTCGTGTTCATACAAGGCCAAAAGAGTTGCAAGCTGGGGTAGATCCACTCCCGAAAAGCCTTGCAGCGACTCCTTGAGACTATCTTTGCCCATGCCTTGTAGTAAGGCTGTCACAGCATCCTGACGGTACAAGATAGCGGCGCGATCAATCAATGGTTGACGCAACCAAACTTGTAGCTTGGCTTTTCCCATGGAGGTGGCACAGGGTTGACTTAATAATCCAAAGAGAGAATTATTCTGTAGTTGTCCACCGACGACAGTGGCCATGCCAGCATTGGGAGGAGGCAAGAGATGAATACATGCCGCTGCCGTACGATCCATGACGAGATGAGAGTTCAAAACTCCTGGTTGAATTTTGAGTGAATGACACCATTGATCCACCGCGGGTCGATAGAGGTCTTCGGCTTGCAACCACAAGGCCAAGCCCTGTTGCAAGAGTTTGCCCTGTGAGAGTTGAACATTACCACGAAAGGCAAGTTGCACATCGGCATCTTGTAATAACAACTGTGCCACAGCCGATTCGAGTTTGGTAGTATCCAATGTAACTTGAGTGTGAAAATGACAAGAAGGAGCCGATCCTTGAGAATCCTGATTGTCGTCATCTTGTTTGGCATGACGTTCTTCTAAAAAGACTTGGAGACTTTCCATGATGCGATCACGCTGGGGTGTGGACGATGACGAGGAGGATGCCTTGGATTCGGCATTGGCCAAATGCAAGGAGTGTGGTGGATATCGCAACAAGAGTTGATCCAAATGAGTCCAACGAGCCATGTCGTCGAGAAATTCAAAATATTCCAACGTGTACCTCCAAGGGTCCGTCATGGATTGTCGGGCTCGTTCATGACAAATCCAAACCACCACGGATGCGCTCTTGGTAGCATTGTTGATTGCACCAATGAGAATGGCAGCAGATGTCGTCGTGGTATCGGCTGCCAAAGTGGCATGACCCGTTGTAGGTGTCGATGATGAAACCATTTTGCTGTTTTGCTGTGGTGACAGAAATGGTGAAATGACAGATTGACGAAAAATGCAGCAAGTTTGCTGCCAACGCCAAAAGTTCGCGCCCAAAACCATCATGGTCTGGCCTACACCTTCATTGTGAATCTGCATACCTATGATACTTGGTACTAACGGTATGACTAGAACGCATGAGGATACCTTACTCTCCTTCCTTCCTGGAGTTTCCATCCACTCGCTTCATCAATTCTAACAGTCAACCGGTTATATATTTCTTGATCATTATATTGTTGGGTAACTTGCAACCATGATGTCATTACAAGTAACACCAATCGCATCGCGAAGGATATTATCGGTAAGCCGTCGTTATTCCTTGGCGTCACCACCTGATGTTGGTGCTGCGGGTCGATCCCAACGATGGTTGTCCTCGCCACCACCACCACCACTGCCACCATCTCCCTCTCGCGCCAAACAAGAATTTTTAAAGACTCAAGATCCGATTCAACACATGGCACGATTGCAAAAAGAATTGGATATTGTCCGAGAACGAGCCGCCGAACGATTGGAACAACAATTAAAGAAAACGGTATGGCAACGATTGACCGATCCCTTGAAACGACATTCCCATTCTTGGATCAATATCGGTGCCGTCTTACTAGCCTATATTTTGGCCCATAATCTTTATCAAACGGCCAAGGAAAAACGCAAGATTCAAGAAGAATTGCAAGTGGCCCTGACTGATCGTAGCACCTATTATGATTTGTTACGAAATCTGACAACGGAAGAAACTTTGCAACAGATTGCCAATGCCTGTGTGCAAGAATTGGACAAGGATGCTAGTCCACCGCGAGGAGGTCTCTTTTGGAACAAGACAACCACCAAGAATAATAGTAATACCAAACTGGAAGAGTCCCAGATTGTTAGTATCCGCAACGCGTTGCAATTTCAATTGGGACAGCGCATTGGGGATCATGTCTTGACCGAGGAAGAACGACGCATCAAGGATTTACAAAAGGCATGGGAACAATCACTTCAAGAAACGGTCGAGATTTCCACGGCAGAGAATCTAGTGCAATCGGTATTGATTGGCGACGAGGAAAGTGTCGATGCCATTCTTGTTCAAGACGGATCTTCGACCAAGAAGCAACGACGAGTGATTAGTATGTAACATCTTATTGTAATATAATCTTGCTTGCTGTTAAAAGATAGAATTGGCTGATGCTACTGGTAGTTTACGCTTTACAACGATTTTATAGTAAAAGAGGTAATCCATTTCCTATTCTACACTTGGCAATTCCTTTTGACCAACTCGAACGTGAAACGTGGACCCACAAGATGACGTCACTGTCACTGTTCTCATCAAGAAGCTGTGGAACGAGAAAAGATCGATCAGGAAATTCTGCATCTTCCCGCCTTGTAAAATTCGTCGACCACATGATGACTACCACTGTCATCATTCACCTGGACACATTATTACACCAAAATAATGCGATCCACTCTATTGTTTGTTCTAACGCCAGCTAGAATACTTCTCCTTGTTTGTCTGATACAGCAAAAGTCACAGGGCTTCATGCAACAGGCGGCTAGGAAACGATGTCCCTTTTCTCTGGACGCGGTCGCCCCTCGACCCGAACCGGACATGACACCATTGTTGGATGGGACGAATGGGGAAGACCGATTTTACATTCACAGTACTACTAATAACAATCATAAATCACAGCAAGATGGATTATCATCACACGAAGGTCTATCGGGGGGAGTTCCATCAACTCTTCCAGGAGGAGAAGGCCGAGAAAATGCCACTTATGTTGTTCAATATGATGCCACCTATACACTCTTTGCTTCGGCGGTCGTGGGTGTTCTATCAGGATTTGCAGTTGCCATGTTCAAGCTATCGATTGAAGGTCTACGAGAAGTCATGTATGGTACATCACTGGGAGAACACTTTCCTGTGCCACTCATTCCAGCTTTGGGAGGTGTCGGTGTGTCACTCTTGGCCTTGTTTGGCGAATTCTCACCGGGTTTGCGGGGTACCGCCAAAGAAATTGATTCGGTATCCTTGAACACAGTCAAGGATGAGCGTTTCAAAAATGCCTCTCGGTTTATTCTCAAGCCACTAGCGGCTATTGCGACACTGGGAACAGGAAACTCTCTGGGACCCGAGGGCCCCAGTGTCGAAGTGGCCATGGCCGTCAGCCGCATCTGCATGCCCTCGTCGGTCGTTCGGAGTGAAACGGATGAAGAAACCTTGGCACGGATTCAACGCAATCGATTAATACTATCTGCCGGGGCCGCCGCCGGTGTCTCTGCTGGATTCAATGCTCCCTTGGCGGGAGTATTCTTTGCCTTGGAGATTCTTCAACAATCGTTACCACCGTTAAAGCCACCCGCCGAGGTATTGAATAGTGGAGATGCAGAAGTGGGGCCGGGAAGGGAACAAAGCAAATGGTTTCAGCAAGTCAAAGATGATTACTTTTCTTCAGGAACTGGTCCCATTACTGCGGTCCTCTTGGCATCCGTCTTGTCGGCATTGGTATCCCAAGTCTATCTCGGCGACTCGTTGGCACTCAATGTACCATCCTACGAACTCAAGACGCCACTGGTGGAGCTTCCGGTGTATTTGCTGTTGGGAGTGGTTTCGGGAGTTGTTGCGGGTGTTTTTACCTTTGCTGCCCAGCTCTCCAAAGGTTTCTTTGACGGTTCGGTAGGACCAGATGTCGTACGAGGTACCATGCAAATGTGTCCCAAGTGGTCCAAACCAATCATTGGAGGTCTGACCTGTGGTCTAGTAGGTCTGGTGTACCCTCAAATTCTTTTTTTTGGCTACGAAACACTAAATACACTATTGGCCAACAATGCCTTGACCACGGATGTCATGTTGACTTTGTTGACGGTCAAGATATTTACTACCGCCGTTGCGGCTGGTAGTGGCTTGGTGGGAGGAACCTTCGCTCCATCCCTCTTTTTGGGAGGCATGGTAGGGGCGTCGTTTCATGACTTTATGGGTCGATTGTTTCAAATTGCACATGCCAGTTCCTTTGAATTGGCGGATGTTCAAGCCTATGCCATTGTCGGTGCTGCCGGTGTTTTGTCAGCCCTCTTCAAGGCGCCACTGACTGGAAGTTTGTTAATGTTTGAGTTGACTCGAGATTATGAAGTACTACTACCGGCTTTGGCCAGTGCCGGCGTTGGAAGCGTGATTGGAGACATTGTCGAAAAGGCCTTGGAGGAAACGCGGCGAGATCGTGATGCCGTATCATGGGGAGATCTTGCCGACGAAGACGATGAAAGCGCTTTGAAACGATCCTGATGAGTGCTGTGCTTTTAAAGTCAGCTCATTTTTTTGGATCGTTTGTCAACGATGCTTCTATGTTATGTACAATAAAAGGAATCCAATTGCAACTCTAGCTCGATTGTTGTTGTATCAACTTTCCCAAAACTTTCAATTATGGCTACTGATATCTTGAAATACGAGCAACCATCATGGACCACCCTCAGCATTATTACTTGGCATTGGAGTTCGAATCATGTCTGGTGGTTCGTTATCTTCGGGGGTGGGGGCTTCTACGGTATCATTTGCACGAGGGCTGGGGGTTTCCGGAGATGCCTCGGGGCTGGGAGGTTCTGGAGTTGATTCGAGGCTGGAGGGTTTCGGAGTTTCATTGGGCCTGGTGGGCGGTTCCCGAGTTGGACTTGGCGATGAATCTCGGGGAGATTCTACCAGCGGAGTGTCGGTGGGGTTGGGTGATGGACTTCGGGTAGAGACGACTTGTTTTCCCGTCGGTACCGGAGATGGCTTGGGCGAAGGATCCTGAGTCGGAGGATTTGGGTTAACTGAAGGTAGCGATGGAGAAGGGTAGTGCGAAGGTTCCACATTGGGCTCTATCGTTAACGCCGTTGGATGAGTAGTTGGGCTCAAGGTAGACGCTGGTAGTTGTGCCATCAGTGATGGCTGACTTGTATATTGCCTGAAGCTTGGCATCGGCGAAGGTTCAGATCCCGATGGATTGCTGGGTAAAGAAGACGGACTGCCATGCGGAGATCGCGTTGGGTGAGGACCAGGAGTTGGTCTCAGGTTGTCACTACTTGGTGCCATGGTGGATGAAGAGCCGTTGTTCCTCGTTGGTGCAGGCCTAGGCCCAGCCGTCAGTCTTTCACTGGGGCGGTCCATCGGCGATATTGTTGCTCGCTGCAGCGGAGCGCCAGTAGGCTCAGGTTGGAAATCTCTTGCGTCGACCGCGGTTGTTGGGTACCCGTAGTATTCACGACCTGGCTCAGGTTGGAATGCTGTAACACTGGGTTGCTCAACTGGCATTGGTTGGAATACAGTAGCACTGGATTGAGCAACGGGCATTGGTTGAAATTCAGTAGCACTGGGTTGAACAACCGGACCGGGAGCATTAGGTTGCGTTGGTACTATATCGATTGGGCTTTCAATTGGCACATTGGTTGCAGAATGCGCAGTCGTAGGAGCCCAAGTAGGTGGAACAATCTGTTCCTCGTAAGTCAGTGGTGTATCCGCAGGGAGTGGATGGGGCCTACTTGGTGCAGATTGACTCGGCTGTGCGGGAGGGTGAATGTTGCTTGATGGGGATACCGGTGAATTAAAGGACACAATGGTTGGAGTTGGGGAAGCAGAATGATCAAGAGAAGGAACGGGAGGGTCAGCTGGCGGCAAGATCGACTTCTGGTTGGAAGAGTTGTACCCCGCAAGACTGCAGATCAAGGCCAATAGCGACGCAACCAAAACAGAAGCACATAATAAGGCCATACAGTAATACCGAAGTCTGGAATGGTAAGGGTGTTCGTCAGTTAGGGTTGTATCGTCCTCGTCGGCTAAGTCATCCTTGAAAAGACTCCCTGGAGACAGATATTTCATTTTAGTTTGTGCGGGCGCGTAGCCCTTGGAAAACCCTCTCTGAGCCTGAAACATGTTCCTAGAGGGATGGGTGGCTTTTGCACGCATAATTGCGAAGGTATCGTTACCCAAAGTACTCAGATCATCCATCGGGATCGCAGAAACCATGTGAGGACCTGTGGAATCATCGGATGCCTCTGCTAGCATCGATGCAACATCATGTGGCAAAGTCCTCTGTCGTTGGTGATAAGAATCCATTGTGACTGTTAATGCTCTTGCAATGAAATTGTGGATAAAGCGCAAGTTGCGCTTGTGTATCCGGTTTCTTGTGACTTTGGATGTGTTGGTCGATGTGTTCTCACAAAATCAAAATGAGAATGGGCATCCACGATTTGTGAATCAGCCAAAATGGATCACACATGGATAAGTCATGAGGTCAAACAAAGAAGTTAACGTCAGTTTCGCTACTTTTACCAATCAAACCTCATCAGCCATTTGATATGTCATTGTCGTCATGTCTCATTCAGCTATGTGCCAGTGAGACAACACATGGTAATGCAGTCCTACATGCGTCGGAACTATAAACGTATGTAAGATCTGGCATGCCCGGCTCCTGGAATTTATTGCCCCAGAATAAAGCCTCGTGAATGGGACTGCTATCCATGCCGTTATAACCCTTGCGTATGGATCACTTGCTCCGACGAGTGGGAAAGATCGGGGTGGTGGGAACTTTTGGACGGTTCTTGCCTCGGATCTTCTTTGCTCATGGTAACACCTATCATAAATCGAACGGTAGAACCATTTGTTGACCATGCCTCGCTCCTGAACCAAAAGCCAAGGAAACCACTACAACACTCCTGGTGGAAGCAATTCCAACTCGGGGTCCTCGTACCATTGTAAGTTCAACATCTGTCACCGGAAAATATCATGGTCGAGAACTGCAACTGCCTTAACATCGAAACGTGCAGTTGTCTCCCGGATACTTTTGATTATTTCTCACGCGTCGTTGCTTCTTTTTGCTCTCGAAACATGTTGGATCTTCCCATGAATACGGCATACTTGCAAATGCTCGTGTACACAAAGACTCGAACAACAACGGCTCGTACTATTTTTCCAACGACAACGGTTCCTCGTACTACAACTCCGGCAATGGACACTCTCAATACACTTCGCCTTCTGGAAATACTTCCTCTAACAATGGTGGAAGCAAGAAGTGAAGACACCTGCATTGATTGAGACACAGAGGATATTGATTTTAATGATCTCAAGAATTAAGACACCCATAACAAATGAAACCTTGCTTGTTTTGAATTTGAGAAACCGTGCGTGTTTTTGAATTTGATAGTCTTGTAATAATGTACTTGGAATCGCCGCAGTATTATGGCTCTCATCACTTTGTACTGGGATCATATCATTCTCATTGAGAAATGAGGATGCTAGGTTACTTTGAATGGAATCGTTGCAGATTTTTTCTACCCAATTCTTGACGACAGGACAAACGTTGGCCATAACCCCCAATGTTGACATGCCAGCCAGTACCCATAGAAAGTTGTACAGCTGGCTTTCAGAGTACGCATTAAGGTATGCATCCTTGTCAAAACATTGCCTGCTGGGAGCCAACCTTGGAAGATTTTATTCAAAGCAACAGAAATGAAGTTCCGTACTGCCCCCATCAAGAATTAATAAGTAAGAGCGGAAGCTAAACATTCCTGCTCCTTAGGGGCGATTGCGAAAACTGCATCATAGCCGGCAGCAAAGGCGAATACCTCACCAATGCCTATCAAGACGTGAGGAATCATCTGCCAAAAGACAGATATTTGCCTTCCATTCTCCAAGTGACTATGCACTTGATAATCCACGAATATTGAACTAAACATTGCAAGGAGACCGAAAAGCAAGCTTGTAGGTGACCGGAAGGTGAATTTTGCGACTTGCCAACCACGGATACAGGTAGTTTCCAATAGGAACACCGAAAAGAATGACCGCAAACGCATTCCAGTTGGTCATCATGACGGCATCAACCATGCGCACAGATCGCATAGCGTTTCCCTGTACGATGAACACAGTATTGGCTTGATAAGTCACAACATTCAATGGAATCATCAATGCAGTAACTGGAATTACTGCCAGTAGGCTCTTCACGCCATCAACGAATGTGTCCTCAACTGAGCCACCGCTGCTTCTTTTAGACTTTTCCAATGATCGGCATTTGACAGCCGAAACCCCTAGTAATTTGATGGTCTGAACAATAGCTGTCTTGTGTGGTGTTTCGCAAACATATCGACGAGTTCCGATAAGGAATACAAAGAAACCGACTCCCAAAGCTATCGAAGGTATCGTGTACGCAATTTTAATGTTCACCTGTGTCAGCAGCGCTGAACACTCCACCTGCAACACAACCAATGTTCATCCACATGTAAAAATAAACATAAAAAGACTCAACCATGTCGCGTTGCAGGACAGGATGATACTGCTTTGCGCCAAAGACACCCAAAATGGCCTTGAAAAAGCCCTCCCCCAGCGGCAAGAGCACAATCATTCCGGATCTGAACGTATTTCCAAGTAAATAGGGAAAGAAGAATGCTCCCAAGACCATCCCCCAATAGTCCCCGGAATAAGCGTCGGCAAGTACACCCCCAAGAAACGGAGTCGTATCTGTCAATGCAAACAACGTCGAGACGAAACTGCTTCCTTTTTCTGATGTCATGTTGGCTGCAAAAAAGAAGAAAGGGCATTGCAAGTAAGAAAGCAATGATAAGATAACTTGTAATAATAACTTCAGAATTGACGTACCATTCCAGCTAGAGTCGTATCCACCGATTAGGTACATTGTTTGGGTTACAGCCAATCCCTCAAGAGCAGCACTTTCAAGAAGTTTAAGGATCATGATGAAACCGACAGAGTACCAAAGTGGGTTCAATGCATAGAAATAAGTTGTTGACGTAGTATTGACGTCACCGTCTTCATTGGCGTCAACATGCCGCAAGGGGCGGGCGCAATCATTGCTAAGATATTCAGAAGGAAGAGAAGCAAGTCCGGCTTTTGAGCACAGAGTAGATGGCAAATCGTCCATAGACTTTGGAGAGAGCATGGATGATGGTTCTTTTCTTTGACAAGTCAGGGCGACAACTTGACCAATGTAATCAAGGAGCAAAGTTATGAAGGTGACCCTTCATGGTGCGGAAAAATTATTTGCAACAGACCAGTCACAATGCTTGAACAATGCACAAGAGCTTTGACGTAGCACATAGCTTTGGATCAGTTCTTGAGTGCGTGTTTTGCTTTGCGGGAAGAAAGGACCGTCGAGTTGGCAGTTTAATTATCGTGATCACCTGAGAGTATTGCTGTTTGGCGGTCTATAAACAATTGAGGACCGTCGCGTTTGCATTATTTTAGGGTGCCGTGTGGTGTTTGCGCAGCATTAGAAGGAATGAACGTCGTGTTGGCATGAATTATAGCAAACAAGGGACTGCATTGCTACACGACATGCGATAATTAGGACAACGCCCAAGCACCACAAAGCAATACAAGGGCAAGATTTGACCAACGAATTGTGACCCGAGAAAAACAATTGGTTCAAACAAGAAAAGGGAGAACCAGGTTTGCGTCTGCATCAGTTGAACATTCTGTGACGTGATAAAGGATTTGCGGTATTCTCCACACATCCTGCATGCAAGAATGAGTACGTCTGCACTTTAAATCATCGCCGTGATCTTTTGGAACCATCAGCTCACACTGTTGTTGCAACAAACCTTTCTAGTCTCTTAAAAAGAAGGTCGTTAAGAAGATGGATATCAGAAACCACTCAGAGAAAGATGGCTCGGTCAACTTGGGATCTTTTCACCCCATTGCCAATTTGACGGTAATTTGGGTGTGTCATCGTTGGATTCGGTTCAGTGGGGCAGGCCGTCTTACCCTTGTTGTTGCGTCATGTCACGATCATCTCCAGAGAGAACATTCTCATTATCTCGGGGGATGATCGCGGACGCTTGATCGCAGAAGATCTCGGGTTCAGCATACTGTTCACCCATTGACGAGAGAGAATTACCGTGAAACTCTCGCATCCTTTGGCAACTCGGGCGATTTCTTGGTCAACTTATCCGTCGACATGTCAAGCGTCGAACTCATCGAGTTTTGCATCCAGCAAGGTGCCATGTATTTGGATACGTGTATTGAGCCATGGGGAAACGTATACACACACGTGGACCTTCCCATTTCATCGCGAACCAACTATGGTCTGCGAGAAGAGGTGATGGGTCTTCGTGAAAAGTACAAGACCCTGCAGTCAATCCCAACAATACTTCCCACGCATGGGGCCAATCCCGGACACTTTAGTCACTTTGTCAAGCAAGCTCTAGTGAATCCTTCCAAGGATATTCTCGGAAAAGGAGACGAAGACATTCCACAATCACAAGCTGAGTGGGCTAATCTGCTCTTTTCTGGATGTTCCTCCCCCGAGTGGGAAAGATCGGGGTCGCGAGAACTTTTGGACAGCCCGATGCCGGTGACAGGATCTTGCCCAAAAAATTCTTCACTGTGTATACTCTCACAATCCGAACTAGTACCTCTCGTTTATCACGCCTCGCTCAGGATCTAACAGCCAAGGAAACACGTACAACGCTCCTGGTGGAAGCAATTCCAACTCTGGGTCCTCGTTCGATTGTAAGTTGAACGCATGCGACCGGAAAACATCAACAGCTTCGAGAAAAGCTGTTACGAGGTACCTTTTGGTACATTGAGTTGGTAGGTGTGACTGATTTGGTATGGTTCGATACAAACTGACTGCCTATACGCGTGGTGTGGTAAATCAAGACCTCCAACAAAGCGTTAATGAGTATCTTTGTTTTTAATTCGCTTTCTCCTTGGGGCTCCAGATGAATGGGATTGCCATGCTGGTACGATCGACCAGTAGCTGTTTACTCCTGGTAGGATGGATCACACATGGCAAAATCCTGAGGTTGGAACAAATGTTAACAGCGACGTTACCATTGTTACTTTCAGGATACCAATGAAAACTTTTGATCATTCAGGCATTGGATTTGTCACTGGCGGCCGGAAGACGACGCGCTCGCAACATTTGTCCCCAGCACTATACGCACAGCGAGTTCCGGCATGGCCCCTGAATTTATTGCCCCATAATAAGCCTCAAGAATGGAACCGTTCTAACACTTGCGTGTGGATCGCGTTTCTCCGACGAGTGGGAAAGATCGGGGTGGCGGGAACTTTTGGACTGCCCAGGATCTTTTCTGCAAACCCTCCACCCTTCCCGGTTGAAACAAATCATAAATCGAATTTAGAACAAATTGTTGACCATGCCTCGCTCCGGAACCAACAGCCAAGGAAACCACTACAACACTCCTGGTGGAAGCAATTCCAACTCGGGGTCTTCGTACCATTGTAAGTTCAACATCTGTGACCGGAAAATATCATGGTCAAGAACTGCAACTGCGTGAACATCGAAACGTGCAGTGTCTCCCGGATACCTTTGATTATTTCTCACGCGTCGTTGCTTCTTTTTGCTCTCGAAACATGTTGGATCTTCCCATGAATACGGCATACTTGTAAATACTCGTGAACACAAAGACTCGAACAACAACGGCTCGTACTATTATTCCAACGACAACGGTTCCTCGTACTACAACTCCGGCAATGGACACTCTCAGTACACTTCGCCTTCTGGAAATACTTCCTCTAACAATGGTGGAAGCAAGAAGTGAAGACGCTTCTATTGATTGAGACACAGAAGTCATGATATCATCAACAGATAATGCGCAATGCTGATAACGATTCTTTATATGTAGAGGTTGTATCGTCACCATTTCGTTTTGATGTCGAGTAGATTGACCAAAGCATCGGTTGCTCCGTAGCTTACCATAGCCGTTATCTTGGTGTTGACATTGCAATGAATAGGATGCGGGAGCCGCAGCGGTGAGCTTTTTTGGCATTGGTCGAGAACCTCGTTCTCAACAGAATGCCCGGTATTGCGTGCTTTGTTGCTGCCCAATGATCGATTGTGGTCAGGGATGATACTGTCCTTTACTACCCGTAGAGTGCTTATCATTTCTCGGTGGATTCAATCACGTGTCAACGATGTGCAGAATGGTGAGTGATGATTGCTCTCCCAACTTGACCGCTGGTTTGTTGTTCGTGGTTCCCAGTCCACGACATTCTACTCGTAGTTTGTACTAACGGTAAGTGACAATGCATAATCCCAACAATTGAATGTGGATAGCTTTAGACTTCTTGGTTTGGTGTGATTGTGCATTTGAAGCCATACAAAATTGGATGAAGCTCCAACTCCCCGTTGGGCCGCTATCGGGGTTGAATGGTGACTCATTGTCAACTGCACCTGTAGTTGGCTGTTGTTGGTGGTGATAGAGATCTACGTTGGTACCTAATGCACTGGGTGGAATGCTAGGCAAAGGTTCGATACACAGTGACCTACCCATTCCCGTGGTCAAAGATTAATTTGTCCAATGAGGCTTGTATCGCGATTCAACTTTTTGTTTATTACTCGTTTCAACGTTATAGCAGACGAAAAAGATTGAATCTAGCCATGGCTGTGTAGCTATCGATTAAAGGAAGTTCGCGATGATGATGCGTTGTTAGGTCTGCCATCTGCACCAAAACCGGCATGAATCCCAGCTCGTGCCTTGTTCCAAAGGTCTCCTATAGATTTGACAGCCTCCTCTGGATTTTTCGTGGCTTCTTGAACTGCCTTGATGGTCTTGCCAAAAATTTGATCTAGCTGGGACGCCGGTGGGGGTTCTGGTAGGGGATCACCTCGTTCGGCTGCTATTCGACATGCCTGTTTGTATTCCATGCGTTGAATGGAAGATTGATGAAGGGATCGTACCGATGATGCCGCCAATTCACTGGCAACCATACTTCCCAGCATGCTTCCAGCCGTCGTCAAGAGATTACTCGCTCCACTCGCAGCACCTCGGGTACCATGACTGGTCGCCCCACTGGCCAGATGACCACCCACGATACTTCCCACTAAACCTCCAATCATGGCAGCCGTT
>SWEM01000281.1:0-39010 GCA_019593585.1 Nitzschia palea | reverse complement strand
GCAATTCGGTACAGTCATCAGTCAGTCCATGGTGACTGATAAACCCACAAAAACTTAATGAGTGAGAAGAAATGGAAGCCAACCAAAAGTAATTGATGATTAGTGACAGACGACAGACTAAACTTTTTGTTACTTTGCATAGGATACCCTGTATGCATAAAACTCCGATTCACCAAAGGGCCTACCGCCGACCGATTTTGTTGACAAATAAACAGATACATGTAAATGACTGTGATCGGACCCTTCCTGATAACTGTACGTTGCTGGTATTTGGATGCTTGAACAAGCATTCCCATCGGTCAATTGCGTGGGTTTGCAGTTACTAGCTTTGGACAGTTTGTTTCGTGCCTAGTGGTAGGTTTTCTTCAACTTTCTCGTTCTTCTTTTCTTCTTGGCAGCCTTGGATTTCGCCGGTGCCTTCGGTGTCGCTGGTGCCTTTGGTGCAGCCGGTGCCTTGACAGCCTTTTTGGAATCTTTCTTGTCTTGTAATTTCCTGATGCGCTTTTTGGTAGATTTTAGACCACTGGGAGCTGCTGGTCCCTTGGCACCCTTGGCCCCCTTTTCCTTCTTCTTCTGGAGACGGCGTCCTCCATGACCTTGGTTATCGACGTAATTCCTTGTTTCTTCAACCAGGTCAAAAGGCAAGGCTGCCTCATTGAAGTAGTCTTCAATGTCTTCCGTGTCGGCAAAGTCTTGCAAGCGATGCCTGTCGGTCGATACAAAAGAATTATATTGGGTTTCGGTTTCATCACTGATTCCGCTGGAAAGCAGCAACGACTTCAAAAAATTCCCATCTGCAGCTACCTGGGCGACCAACAAGGTTGATGCAAAGAACAGGATCAGTTTAGCCACCATTTTCGTGTCTTTCTTGAAGGTTGTTTCGATTGCAGAGGCCGTCTCAGGAAATAATGGGATTCTCGAAAACATCAACTACCATAGGAAATTTGCCAACGAACAAATTCAAACTCTCGCCAATAATAACTGTCTGGAGGTGAGGGATAACGGATAACTCAGGTCGTTAAACATGTGGCACGAGTCTGATTCACTCGATTCGCAATTCTCCTCTGGGGGCTGGGGTAACTCAATTAAGCTGCGGCGTGTACCGGTAGAAAGTCTATTTAATGGGTACCAGGTACCAGGAACACGATACCGATCACAGTTCACAGTTTCTTTCATCATTCACACCCGGAAAACGGGAAAACGGTGTGTAGCAGCGATACGTACCTGGTACCAGGTACCCAGGAGTAACTTTCTACCCGTTGTGTCATGAGAGTCTAATGAAAAAGTGTACTCAAAGAGGGACATGCTGGCGCGTAGCACACATAATTTGCCTAGTTTTTGTTTGTATGTATGCTTAAATCCTTAACTGATACTTGGAATTGTCACGTGTAGTGTTTTGTGGATGAGACTCGGGACATACCTCGGCTTGTGGTTGAGACTCGGGACATACCTCGGCTGAATTGATTTGACACGTGCCATCCCTCAATAGTAGTGATACTAACGTAGCGTTTTAAATAATGCGATTGTTCGCATTAATTGCCCGCTATACGAAGCCAAACTATCGGTTCGCAAGTTTTCATTTGTTCTGTGCTAGAAAAACGACAGTGAGAATGCCATTTCTTGTCGACCACAACATAAACCGGTCTTCAAGACAACCTTCAACAAGGACACGAAAATGGTGACTAAATTGACCCTGCTCTTTGCATCAACCTTCTTGGGTTCCCAGGTAGCTGCAGATGGGAATTTTTTGAAGTCGTTGCTTCTTGGTGCTTCGAACGACAAAGCAACAAACAATCATGATTCTTTATCCACCGACAGGCATGTCATGCAAGACTTTGCCGACACGGAGGACTTTGCTGACGATATCAGCGAGGTGGCCTTGCCTTTTGACCTGGTTGAAGAAACTATGAATGATTACAACAGTTACAATGATAAGGGAGGACGCCGTCTCAAGAACAAGAAGAAACAGGGGAAAAAAGCAAACAAGGCTCCGGGAGCAAAAGCTCCCTCTTCGTTCAAAAGGCGTGATAGGAGATTAAAAAAGAAAAGTCGAAGAAGAAGGTCAAGGCACCGGCATCGACAAGCAAACGTTACTAAGAAGTTTGAACGAAACGACTCAGAGTTGCTCCATGGGGAATTTTGAGGAGATTCTGAGGCTACAAACGAGATTTTAAATCATTGTTGGTGTCTGATGCACTATGTGACGAAGATCCTTGCATCTACTACCAGCTGTTACTAGTGTCCAAGCATCGTTAATGTGCCATGTAGCATTGTTCATGATGTAATCTGTTTATTCGTTATAATCGAATCAGAATTAATACCTACAATTGATGGACCAAAACCTCTTTGTTTCTACCAATATAGGTGGCCTTCTCCTTCCGCATCAGAATTGCCATTAGTAGCTTGACTTCCATTTCTTACTAGTCATCATGACCCACCTTTGTTTGTTGTCTCACGAGGGACCACTGACAGCACAAAAAAGCTGCATCCATCATGCTCGATGGGTACCGTGTCGTCCGGCCGGATGAATGCTCGTCGGAGCCACATTGAATATCTACAACAAATATAACAGACATGTCATCCTGTCGTTCGTCGTTCGTGGCTGTGAATGCTTCTCCTGTGATTGTGTGAGAGAGGACTCGTTCTGATGTCAATCATTCCGGCTATAATAAAACACAACACAATCGTGTACCGGTCGACTTGGGCAAGAGCAATCGGTATTGCCGTATTGCCAAAATGTTGTCTGTACAACTCCTTTATAATCAAATGTCCTAGCAAATGCATTTCGATAGTAGCATGCTTTCAATTTCCATTTTTATATTACATCTGCATCCCATCTGTATTAGCAAGGACCGATCAAACGTCAATCAGCAACCTTTTTTGGCCTTGGGCCCCCCCTTTTGCATCAATTTGTATCCAGGCATATGGAAACTCGGAATGATTCCATCCGAAATGTACAGCTTTAACAGTAAATAACTCCCTCGCCTACATTGGAAAAAAGTTCTTGTTGGTTGGTACTAACGTACCTTGTAAAAAACGCAACTTTGTAGCCAAGACAGGTGATGCGATAATTTGGTGGATTGTTGCTAGCTTGTCCATATAAAGGGCCCAGAAACGAGATGGTTAGTGGTAATGACGCTGAAAACCGTGAGGAAAATAAATCCGAAAGTTGCAAGGACTTTCTCCAAAGGGACATCGTGTCTGAAACGTGGACGGCAAACAATCACAGGTAAGTATTATGAAGCAGTAGAATAAAAAAGCAAATGAATTTCGCCAGAGCATCGTACAGAAAATTCCTCCATAGGATGGACCACGGCACTTGAGAGAACGCTACATTACCGTTCTTGACCACTGAAACATGAAACGCACAGCCACATGTAAGAAGATGATTTACAGATAGCCTTTCAATTCGAAAACAAAGCATTTGCTTTCAACAAGAAAAACTTACTTTCAACGGTTCATAATTGATAGATCACGATGCTCGAATTCATGAGGACGGATGACTCCTCGGTCGATGTTCCAGCGTCAACATTCACGATGCGATTTGAACAGAGTAGTGACACGTGCTTATAAGGGAGAACGTAACATCGATATCAACAAGAATCAAGAAACCTGCACCTTTGTTTGGAGTGGTGGCAGCAAGCGTGAAATGAGGAGGTGATAGCTGCGGATTGACACTATTGTCCGACCGGATTGCGCCGACGACTGATTTTTGGAGCGGACTCGGCTTTGGAAAAACTCTCTGTAGCAAGCAACTCTCAACACGAGCGGACCGATGTGTGATATGCTATGAGGTACTACAACGTAGTATATATATAAAAGAAGACTACCGATAAAAGTAACCTGATTGACAGTACAAGTAGTGATGGCAACGCAGTCTGTCAAAGTATTTGGACGCCAGTTGCTAACGTTCCTAACTGTAGGTTTTTACGTTGGAGGCAGGACATGTGGGTGGTGGCAAATAGCGACTGGTCAATTAACAAAAATTTTCGATGGAGGGCCGAACGGGTGCGTTTCGTGTCCGTTGGGCATAGTTTTCATTTTTTTTCCTCAACGAGACAACGGGCTCCCATCTTGGCCCCACAAACAGTGTGTGTGTGTCCAGAGCTCACGAATTGTTCAGAAACAGTAGCAACTAGAAAAAAATGGGACCATTTCAGCGCCTCCGCCATCGCCGACCAGAAGTCCACACAACGCCAAGTGCGGAGACATCCTCTTCCTCTTCTACATTTTTAAAGAAGCAGAAGAAGGAAGAGTTATCTCAGACTATCAGGTTGCGTGAGCATCACTATGGGTCGACGCCATCGACAACGTCATCCCATCGTCGGTCGCGGTCTGTTGATCGGCGACTTGATCATCTCACGATAGGCACTCGCAAGATCAAAGCCAACGACACTCACAGTCAAGGGCGTGAGGCCAGGTGGTTCGATCGTCTTGGCGGATCCGTCGCATCGGTTGGACGCCCCAAAAGTGTGGATTCGTCCAGGCGAAGAAGAACAACGCCCAGTCGTTCGCAACAACATCGTGGTAGACGACTAGTTCGAAGTAGAAGTCGAAGTAAAAGTCGGAGCAAAAGTCGTGGAAGATCCAGGAGCAAATCGACCGGACGATCGGCAAGTATGACTCGCAGTGTTCAGTCGTCAAGTCATTCGGTCGTGCGCAATAAAAGCGACAAATCCATCACAAAACGTGGAGCGATCGAAACGAGGTCGCAAGGCAAGGAATCCACAAATCCACGGGAGCCAGTGCCCACCAATGGGAGATGGTTTCAGTCTGCTCGAGCTAACACCCACGAATCAGGCGATGCACATATTCCACAGTGGCCACCATCACCTACCACGAACATCAAATGGTTAAGTAGCTCCATTCCGAACCAAGCCCCACGATCATCGGCTTTTCCTGACACAAACACCGGCAGATCTGCACCTCATACCAAAAGCTTAATCAAATCGAGCCATCCAACCGTGCCCGTACCACCAAAGCCTCCCTCCGCGTTTCAACGATGGCCTCGTCTTTCAACGTTTCGTCAGAAACCTATAGACCAGTCCCAGCCATCGCACGAATTCGCTTTGGACACGGCCAAGAGACAGCAGCTCCTTACTATGGTATTGGGAAATAATGGATCCATGTTTGACGAGGGCATTACTCTCAATGCTCCGAAAGGTGGTGCCATGAGATCTGAACCACAGAATCGAAATGCTAGCGGCGACAAAACCCGAACCAAGGAATGTGGAGATCATTTTGTCGAGGCAGCGCTCATGTTCGAGGCTATCTCTGCTTCACCATTCATTTGTATTCAAACCCTATGTTGCGTTCAAGACGATTATTTGGTAGACGAGCGAAACAAGTTGAAATCTCGGGCGACACCAGATCAATCAAGGACGACGACCTCGGGTCCCCCAGTAGTCATCAAGGTGGATGAGGTAGCAAGCGCTCCAAAGCTTGTTGAGATTACGAGAGGTGATGAACCAAGTGTTTCTGTCTTTACCGGTGGGACTGTTTCCTCGAAGGACGGCATATGGTTACCATTTGCCTTGGGATGTTGTGGTGAAAGTATCCTGGACGAACGTGATGAACGGGCATCGACCCCTGGACTTTCATCGAGGGCACCTTTTCCTCGTCGTCGGAAGAAAGTCCCTTCTTTCAAACCCAAGGTTGCAAGCAGTGACGACAGTAATGAGTTGGGCGATTCACAGGACGATTTTCGTCCAAGCTCTCGTAGCCCTGTATATGCTGACGATCAGCATACTGAACCATCTCCCTCCCCTAACTCACAGGCAGATGACCTCTCCAGATCTTCACAATCAGGAAAAGGATTCACTATTGTCAATGACGAACTGCGAGATGACAGTGACGAACTGCAAGATGGCCTGCCAGTTGCCAGATATTCATCGGATTCGAGCAACCAGTCGGACGAAAAAGTATGTACCAGTAGATCACAAATTGAACATGAAGAAAACAACTCTTGTGCACAGGCCGTCAGTCCATCGTGGGACGATAAAGGTGCAGAGGTGAATCCCAAAAAGAAACTGGATGAGTGGGAAGAAATGGAAGCCAAGCTAAAGGCGATTCTCATGCAGAACGATACAGTGACAGATATTGGTACTATTAACTCGATGTAACAGCACGAGATCAATTTGCTTCCCGATAATTGGACTGATCTCCCTCACTGACAGTTTGGGTGTAGCCAGTATACAGACTTTCGCTGTCGTTGGTCGGAACATCGTCACGATAATCGTTCAGGTTCATGTCGCGTCGTGCCTGATTTCTTTTCTTAACCACCTTGTGATCTTGCCGCAAGGACTCATCAGCGCATCCAAAGAACCACAAAAAGAACGACCATGGATCTTCCGAGGTTGTTGCCCCTTCTCCTGTTTCAAACGTTGTGTCTCCCTTGGAAGTGTAGCTGTCGATCTGTACCTGTGATTGAGGTAGTGAACTACCAGTACTTTGAGATAAACTTCCGACATCTTCAGTACTTTGAGATAAACTTGCGACATCTTCATTTATTTCTCGAAGTTCTGACTCTACGCTACTGCTATCGTCGTCAGATTCATCAACCAGCGCTTGGGCGGAAGCTCCAACAATTGGGTTGATGCCTTCACGAAGTACAATCCTCTGAGTGTCTCTCTCGTATTTCTCGATTACATAATTCTTTGTTGCTCTTTGTTCAGGTTTATCTGCTGCCTTGTTGGATCGGCTGCGCAAAATGCTCCACAAAGTCGTTCCAATACCTTTTTTCTGCTCCGACTCGCGCCTGGCCACACCCAAGTCAGCGAGACTAACTACGGCCGTCGTCGAAGGACTTGCGCGAGAAACGTTTCTTGAAACATGACGGCGAAGATTTGCATTTGTACCTTTGTAGTGCCTAGAAAGGATGTGCAAATCTTCTCTCGCCTCGGCGTCAAGGGCGCTCCTCAACACCATCGTGACAGTGAAAATGTGTTACAGTTTGTGGGTGTCGTTCCCATGGAATTTCGTCACGAGGGCTCACCTGACGCGCGTTGAACGGTTTGGAATTTTCCGAAACGTACAATAATTCAACGTCTTTTTAACGTCAGCACTGTGCATCGTGACAACGTGACCTGTGACAAACGATGTTCGGTATACACGTAGGTACTCTACCCAGGTATCTAGAATCAGATATTGGGAAGCCTCACAATATCTGAGAATGAAAGAAACCACAAACTGGCCATGGAAAACTAAAACTGTGACATCGGTTGTCGGTTGTTGACGACAAATAATGGTTTGTTGCACAAGGAAGACGCATCCAGTCTTGCTCGACAGGGACTGCTAGGGTGCGTGCTAAAAAACTATGAAAGATCATGCCAAGTCAGTTTTACCCTTAGCAGCTTCGTTCATCTTCCTCCGATCGATTAGCAGTCCTTCCATTACGAGGAGTGCTTTTGCTGTGTCGTTCCTCCAACTGCCGTTGTTCTCGTTCACGCATCCAGTATCGCAAATGCTCGATGGTTGTCTTGGCAGCAACAGTGTCGGCGTGGTCTTCGCCTCTTGTCTTGCGGTAAATACTCAATGCATGACGATATTGACGCTCCGCATCAGCCAAATCTCCAAGTTTGTAATGAACATTTCCCAAGGACTTGTAAGCACTTGCCACTTCGGGGTGATCCATACCATGTACAGTACATTTTATGCTCAACACATCGCGGAATACGTCGTACGCTTCATGATACTCTCCTTTCTTTGTAAGTATTGTGCCGATACTCTTGAGGATTGGAGCAACGTCAGGATGGTGCATTCCATATGCATCTCGGTTCAAGCGGAGTGCTTCCCGATAAAACATCATGGCACTATCCAAGTTTCGTTTCTTGTAGTAAATACTGCCAACCATGACCAACGTACCGGCCACGGTTGGATTGCCTGGGCCTAAGGTTGCATGATAGATTCGAATAGATTCTTGGTAGCACGCCATTGCCTCGTCGTAGTCTGCTCGCTTGTGGTATATTCCTCCAATGTAGTGCAGAATACCTGCAACCTCGGGATGGTTCGTGGTACCTCGATAATGCACAGTTAAATCGTAGGCTTCTCGGTAATGAACCATGGCTTCTTCCAAGTCACCTTTTTTCAAATATATTCCTGCGATTCGGGTCAAAATAGAAGATGTTGTTTCTCTTCCAATCGACGACTTTTCTACTCCCGCAGAGCGTAAAAGAGACATGGCCTCTTGAAAGTATCCCATCGCTGTATCCAAATCGCCTTTTTTGGCATGGACCATACCGATGACTTTTAGTGTCGATGTCACATCTCGAAGAGCATCAGCTTCTGTTTCCGTCTTGGAACCAATATCATGGTTTTGGTGCAATGCCTTGTAGATGCGGAGTGCTTCCATGTATTGTTCAAGTGCAGCATCCAGTTCTCCCACGCGATTCTTGACATTCCCCATGCAGCTGATTACACTCGCTATGTCTCGATTCATGTCACTGCCATTATTGACGTTGAGATATATCCGCATGGCCTTGTGAAACTGGATCATAGCGTGTTCATACTCTCCACGTTCTGCTAGAACCATTCCAATATTCTTTCGAGTTCCTGCTACAAAAATGTGTTGTTCGCCAAACACACGCTTATAGACACACTTGGCCTGACGATACATTTGAAGCTCCTCCACACGATTACCCAACTTGTAATAGATGCTCCCCATACAGATCAAAGTCGATGCAACGATTGAGGCGTCGTGTTCTTCCATGGCAGAGTCCTCCATAGAAGGGGAAGGCGACGAAGAAAAGGCATTGCCTTCGGCAAGTTTCTCTCGCTTGGCGAGGCTGGATTCTTCATAGGCAACAAGAACCTGGTTGTATATTTCTAAAGCAAGCTCCAAGTCGGCCGCTTTGCTGGGAACAACGCTGTCATTTGCTACGGGTACTTCCGCTTGTCGAATCAAGAGTTCAGCTCTAAGAGTCAATGAATTCAAGATTTCTTTGTGTTGGTCTTGTCGAGGTCCACAATACGAATCTTCCAGCACGGTGCGGTACATTTCGATTGCTTCCGATACCTCGTTGCCCGTGAAAGGTAGACATGACGACGAGTTGAATCTCTTGAATGGCTCATTCTCAGCAATCCCGTTACCACAAGATGCACCTCCTTTCTCTGCACTAGAAATGGCGTTGCTCTTTCGCCGCTTGCTGCTTCCGGTAGATGGATTTTCACTACTGTATTGCTTGGATTTTCGTTTCTCTGTACTCCCCCCCGTTGATGAGGCCACGGACGCCTTGTCTGATGGAAGACCATTTCGGAAGGAAATTGATCGGAATAAATCATCTAGGGCCTTGACATCTTCGTTGATTTCACTCATGAGAGTTGACGTATCATCATTCATGCCAGAAAGAAGTGAACGTGATTCCCCTCCGATGGACATTCCACCCGATAGATCAATACACGTCTTTTGTGCCCGCAGACTTGTAACTTCAGTAAAGTATCTCATAGCTTCATCATGTTCCCCTCGAAGTGAATGTACATTCCCCATGTTGCGCAGGGTGTTTACTATTTCATCAATAGCCTTGTCGTGTTGAATGTCTGGTGATTCATTAGGCGGTACCTCACCACCACTGTCTCCCCCAGAATTTTCAACACCACTGAGAAAGCTTGATGAAAACGAGCTGTTTCGAGATCTGACGCTTTGTCCATGATCATTCGTTCCCACTGTGATTTGAGAATATACACTCCGCTTTTCCCGCAGTGCTTCTGTGAAGGCGTCCATTGCATCATCATATTCTTGATGCCGAACATGATGTTCCCCCAGTTGATCTAATGAATTGGCTAGAGCAACTCGAGCATTCCGTACAGAGAATCTATCTCTTTCAACATTCGACTTCAGAACTTGGTAATCACCATTCATCTTCACCGTTGAACCTACATTTAGTGGTTTCCTTTTCGGAGCAGGACCGGTTCCCTGGGTTGACGATTGTCTTGGACCGATTCCACCATTTCGCATTCGTTGGACAGGCGTAATTCGGTTGGCATACATGATGGTGGAAATGATGGTAGGAAGTGGTCACAGTGTATACTCTCAGTTGGGGAACCTGACCAGTGTTGACGATGAAACGAGGATGTTGATTGTTCAGTGGACTCTCGTGGTAGGCGTTTGGAGGCGAGTTTCGAGCGAGGAACGGGCTAAGTAGTAACACATGGTGAGACATGCTTTTCTCGCTAACTGCCGACAGCTCAATTGCCCCCTGCGACTCTGGAATGTACTGCGCATGGATCCATGGCATGTGAGAGCAACTAATTTTTACTATGCCTTGACCGAACAGTGGATCTAAGTAACCTTCTCTATTATTGCCTTGGGCGATTCTTTTGCCGTCATTTGGGTAGTCCACGGGGTTTGGGGTTCCAAATTTTTGACTGGGACGACGAAATTTCGCGCTGTTCCTGGTATGAGGATGGGGTGCTATAATTGTACTATAAGAAAGCTCGTAGTCGTACGAGGACAACGTACCAGGTACGTTCATACTGACCCCTGCCGGTAGATCAACAATAAAAAGCACCACGGGTCGATGGATCGAAATGATATTTGTTTCGGCTGACACTATCAAAGGAAATGGACCGACCACAATCAACCCAGGCACAGATATATCTACACAGCACACGCTTATGACCTATACTCGTACTGGCATTCCTCAAACGGTGGCGGGGATGAGAATCCTTGGAGGAAGTGTCAACATGCAATTTTAATTCTAAATTTTGTGGGCAGCGATTTATACTCTGTTCGCTATGGGTTTTCTACAGGATTGAGTGGCAATCCCATCAAAGTTTGTACGTTTCCGCGTGATTGTATTTTCATTTGAACCTCGGCGCATGCAATGTTAACGTTGTGTTCTTGTATGCGTCTCGTTCGGTGTGTGTGTGTGTTGTGTACCAGGTATGTATACATTTGTGTAGTGTAAATGGTGGTTTCATGGTTCAGATCAGTGGCGTTCCTAGCCTGCTAAACGGCATTTGGAACGGCGAGGTGTATGTTTCGTACAAGTGCCGTCGTCACTGCAGCTTGAATCTCCGGAACCAATCTTGCAGCAGCATCTCTCACTTCGGAATAGTTCAGGTCTAAATGACGGAGACTTGGGAATGATCGGCAATGCAAGAATTCTTTCAAGCTCTTCAAAGTGAGATCTTGCATAAACTGAAAACGAAACTCTTGCAGCGCAACAGGAACGGTACTCTGGAAACGAGCCAGGGCAACGAGCAGAGATGCTCCAGTGAGCTCTGTCGCGCTAAGGTCCAGTTGGATTAATGAAGGGATTGAAAACAGTGCATGCCGAATGTGTGGAATAGAATCATCGGATATACCGGTCAGGGAAAGGTCCAACTCTTCCAGTTGCGCACAGCATGGTGACTGAACAAGGGCAGCCAAGCCAATATCAGTGATATTCTTGCACCACCCCACTCGAAGCCACTTCATTTCTCGACAGTACATCTGTTTGCGATATGGACGTCAAGTGTGAGAGAGATATTCGGACTATCAAGCAAGATGCTACTTGCTATCTTGCTCGAATCGGTTTTCTTGTTCCTGTCAACAACTCACCGCGATTTTTTGCATGGTCCCATCACCAATACGTAGGCTCCCTTGTCTATCCACAGCACTTAGATCCAACATCTGTAGACGAGTATATCCTCCATTCTGTGTTGCCATCCTATCCAAGAAGGAACAACAATGTGAATCGTCGAGGTTACAACCGCGTAAGGAAAGGCGCTCCAGTGTGGGTGCCAATGGGAGCAAGGCATGGAGATGATGTTCCCCAAATTGTGGACAGTAATCAAAGTTCAAATCCTAGTAGCAGAAACCAAGAAAAGAAGCAAGCCAAGAAGAGGATGAGGTACCATCGGTCAGAACGTGATCCACATGTTTCGCCATGACTCTTGATTGTGGGGAACAACATACCTTGAGATTTGGAAACCGCTGGACTATGGATGTCACATTTTCCACTTGTAACTCTGGAAATCGGCTGAAATCAAGTCGGGTGACATGTTTTGAAGCCAGCTTGCGGAAAGATTCCGAGGTTTGGGATAGTCGGACCGTTTCAAAGGAATCCAAGAATCCACTAAAGATGCATTGGCCCAGAGCATCGTCATCAAGTGTTGTGACAATACAAGGATCCAGGGATTCGGGAACTCGGTAGTTCCTTCCAGTGATGGGTAGAAATTCGTTGGGACTAAATCCATAAACGTTGGTGAAAGCATCGACAACTCTAGGTTGAACTCTAAGTTGTCTTGAATAGTCTACTGCTTTGGATGTTACTGATGATGATGGCTGTGATTCCGATAAAGGATCACTGGGAGAAGTCCGTCGGACTTTGGAGGGATGATTGGTTGGATCCACTCCATTGCATGGTGTACAAAAGGACGCCCTTGTCGCAGAAGTTGTTTCGTCCTGTGCTTGCATGGTTGTGTGTTTTATTTTTGCTTTTTGGCTTGAAAGGAATATAAATATATGGTAGTGGAAGCAAGGTGCTGGTGGAAACGTTTTGATATCTCACACACCCGAAGTGTTTCCCAACTCTTCACTCTTACTGACTGGCAGAGATTGGAAGAAGGAATATGTACCAGGTACAGTTTGATCCTCAAACGTACCCAAAATGGATCTGCTGCGATTGGCAGATCCAATGCGGATGCGACATTATTAGCCATGAGGAAGCACGAACTGCACATAATTCACATAAGATACAATTAAGTCCCAAAGGTCGTGCAGTAATTGCGAACATTTTAGTGGTGACGCAATTTCCTGGGTACTTCCGTTCTTTCTGTCTGCTCTCCTACAGTGAAATGGATAAACATTTGTCATGGCCACGCGACAAACGGTTGAAGACCAGATGTAGATATCATGTTTTTTCGAGGAAAGAACGGATTTTGTCGCGATTTGGTTCCCAATTTATATGCAAAGGACTTGGGAACAACGAAGAGAACCTAGGTTTATGGATTCCGAAATGCAACAATGGGACCATTCCTGTCTCAGTGTTCGTGTCACGGATATAAGCTTCACGAACTCACGTCACCTTTATGTGACGGGTCGATGTGTTTGTCCTGTTGGCAAATTACCACGGATTATGGGACCAATCAGCTGGAGGAAATCGAAGTTCCGTCATTCGGTGTCCCTGCCCCTGGTCCCCATTCCCCATGCGTACCTGGTACCTTGTACAAATGTACTCATTCCTCTGTACCGTGTCGTGCTTGGATCAGGCTTCGCGATTTCGGGATCCCAATCTTCTCCCTGTATCCACAGCTCTATCACTAGGGAATATCAGGGTACCTACGGAATCAATCCCCAAAGATCCAACAACCAAAATTGACTCGTTTGACTGTTATTTGTGGTCTGGTGGCTCGTGGCGCAATGCCAGAACGCCAGAACGATGACCATGGTGGCCAAAATGCGCGCCCGCTTTACCACGGAACGAGGCACTACGCCAACTACGACAACTACGGTACGAACACCCTACCAGCACCTCCAGCACCCGATACGGTTTTTGACAGTTTCCACCTTGATTGATACTACTACAGTACCGGTACTTCTGGGTAGAAACTAACCCTCCAATAACAACCTTTCTCCCCAAGCAATCGTCTTGTTGTATCCTCCATCTTCACAAGGAACATAGCGAGCAGTAAGACACATACACAAGCACACACAAAATGGGTTCCGTCATGTCTTCCCTCTTTCCATTGTTGGACCGTTTGGTGAGTGGTAAGCGGGAGTATCGGATTCTCATGCTTGGGTTGGATGCGGCCGGCAAGACGACTATTTTGTATCGATTGAAATTAGGTGAAGTCACGACCACGGTTCCAACAATCGGTTTCAATGTCGAGTTGGTCGAATACAAGAATATTTCATTCACAGTGTGGGATGTGGGGGGTCAATCCAAGTTGCGCATGTTGTGGCGACACTACTACAAGGACAATGATGCATTGATTTTCGTCGTTGATTCGGTCGACAAGGATCGATTGGGGTTGGCCAAGAGTGAGTTGGAAGCACTCCTTAGCGCGGAAGAAATGAAGGAAACCCTGCTGTTGGTATTAGCCAACAAGCAAGACTTGGCAGGGGCAATGGATGTCCGATCCATGGCACAACAGTTGGACCTCAATCAACTCTGCAAGAATCCATGGTATATCCAACCATGTGTTGCAACATCGGGAGCTGGCCTTTACGAAGGTTTGGATTGGCTATCCTCGGCTCTACAGAAAATCAAATCATGAGTTTTTTGGATAGAATAGCGCCTTTGGGGTGTCCTTCCGGTTACGTCCGCCTTCCCTCTCCCATTAAATTGGAATGTTTTACAGCTAGTATGTCATTTGTCATTTCTCAGGGATTATTCCCAATTAGTTGGTCTACGATATATATAGTCATAAGTAATGACTGTTGGTTTGTGTGCTTCAAACGATTCGTCACGAGCATGGATGGAGTTGGAGCACCATCCCACCTTTCGATTGACTACTAGACTGGTAGGGGGCCATCCAGCCACAGAAGGGAACTTGTTTTCCTTTTTACACGATTTCCAGGATGTGGAATCTAGATTGACTGTGACGACGTAACCTTGAGGCAAACCAGAGCTATGAGATAATTATTCCAAACGAACAAGTTATACAAAGATCCCTATGCTAGACTACTGTATATAAACTATAAACGTCGTGGTGAATATACTAATAATAACGTTAGTACTAACGTTTTACTGTTTGTTTTACCAGCGAGACCTATCCCCGACAAACTCGATTGGTGTACAAGACGTGCCATGTGTATTCACATATTCGTTACTATTTATTCTTGCATCATATGTGTTCATTCCCGCCCTTCGTTCCGACCTGGGCTTCTCGACTCACTTTTTTTCTCGTTTTTCAGAACTCGACGCTGCGCCGATGTGCTTTCATTTTTTTATTTGATATTGCCAAACCACCCTACTGCAACCTATTTCTCTTCAACAATGTGATAGTCTTGTTGTGTCATCTACATCCACTGGAAGAAATCGAGAAACAAACTCACAAAAATGGATTTCGTCCATGTCTTCCCTCTCTCCATTTTGGGACAGTGGTGATAGGCGGGTGTATCGGATCCTCACATGCTTAGGTTGGGTTGGCGTACTGGCCAGACGACCATTTTGTATCGATGGAAATTAGGTGAAGTAGTGACCACAATACCAACAATCGGTTTCAATCTCGAAACGGTAGAATACAAGAATGTTCCATTTACAGTGTGCGACGTGAGCGGTCAACCCAAGTTGCGCCCTTTTTAGCGCCTATGGGGCACATCCAAGGGGGACGAAAAGGAACTTGTTTTCGTTTTGTACCTTTACCTGGATGCGGAATCTGAAAGGATTGACTGTGAGTAAATTTCGATCAAACCAGATCCAACATATTATTATTCCAACGGGCATGTCATACAAAGATCCCTGTTCTAGGCTCCATGAAGCCGAATCTACGAGAGCAACCATGGAGTACCAAATAAAGTCTCTAGCATGGCTCCACTTTCTAGAAAAAAATGCACCAAGTTTGGGTATTGGCCAACGATACGATGATCCGAGATGCGTTGGAGGAACCACGAGGATCACTTCCCAGAGTGAACCAGTGGAAAGCGTGGTTGTGGTTGGCGGGCATGACAGAGGTCGAACTGCCAGATTCGTGCAAAGGTAAATCACACTCATCTATGATATTAATTACGACCTATTGTTTCGACATACGTTGTCATGATTGAGAACAAGCGTTGACGCTGCACATCTCGACCACGATTGCGAGATCAGCACTGGCGTGTTCGGGAAGAATTCCTTCATTTCTTTACCAAACTCGACCACGATGTCGAGACTACATTATATTGCCTGTTTCGGAAGTCTCACTTTTTTTCTTTGCCAAATTCGACCACGCTGTCGAGGCTGCTGCACTGTCTGTTCCGTGAGATCCAATAATTCTTTCTTTGACAAACTACTACAAGTAGATTCTGTCTTGTCGTGATTGCTTGTGACCGAGGGAGAAAACGTGACCTGTCGTCGACTGGGGTCTTCCATAGAGTCTGCCGACAATGCGGCAAGAAGTCTATCCCATTGTGGGACACGTCCCTGACGAGGGCTACTGGTAGGATCCATCCAACCAGAATCCATCCAACCAGAACCCCTTGTGGCCTCGCGAGGAGCAGAAACTTCTTGGAGTAATGGTTTCATATTGTTCGTGTTTCCTGATTTGGATGATACGATACTATTATTTTCCTTGCCTCTTGAACGATTGTCATCAAAGCAATCGTTGCAAGGTTCACGGGATTTAGTTGCAACATGATTGGGACCGAGCCGAGTAGAGTCTCTGGCTGTGCGACGAAGTCGATGGGATGCACGATCACGCGGATCATCAAAGTTGGAACTGCAATAGAAAAGATGCGACAAGACGGGATCCAACAGGGACAAAACCCAAGGTTTATCTTTTTCATGGGCCGCAGAATAACCACATTCGTGGTCCAGGCACGCAATGGTCTTCTCGGGTCTCCTAGTATCCCCATAATGGCAGCGCACCAAAGCACGATCGCCTGAAGCGCTTGATATCGGTTTGTAATTGTTGGTATGAATGGATAAGACACCATCAGTTTCGCTGTTTTGCGTGGTGCAATCTTGTGAAGCAGGGAGGCTGAAGTTGCTTCGTTGCGAGCATGGAGCCTCACCGTGTGTGTATTCTGCTTGTGAGGAGCCGTACCAAGGCTTTCCGAACACACTCTGTATGGATAGTGGAGATACTAAAAAGTCTAGAATGCCTTGAGAGGCATTGGGGAAATTCGTTGTCTGCCGATTCTGTGAGATCGGGTGGGAGACATCGACGGAATCATTATCATCATCATCGTCGTCATAGCTTTCAGTGTCGCTCCGCTCTTCATATGTTGTGTCATCGAGATAATCATAACTGTTATCAAACGACTCTTCCATCTCGACTTCAACCTCACCTAACAGGATTGTCGTGTAGGAGAGGTGGCTCGGTTGGCGTAGAGTGTGAAGGGGAAAGTATCTATGGGATCCTTGAGCCGTGCTACAAGCAGACTCGTTGACTGTGTCCAAGTCTGTCAAGACCTCTTCAAACAGTGGAGGCGACTCCCTCTTCGTTGCCTGACGACTGCCAGTGGTGGCCTTGCGACTGTTCGTTTCCTGAGGAACACACACTGGACCGATTCCAATTTGTGTCATGAGTAATTCGAATTCAGTAATCATGTCAATGGCTAAGTCAATCACTACTTGTTCAGGGTTTGGTCTGAGTGATACTGGTTGTGGTTTCTTGCTTTTTGGAATTTTGTGGTATACTTTCAGTTGTGTTCGTCTACGAAGGCTCGAGTGATGACTATCCTCGTCAGTCTCATTTCTCGGCGACTGAAGAAGAAGTGGCTCTGTAGGTGCTTGTTGTAGCCTTGTATGAGATGAATGAGATTGGGTTGGTTCTCGAAATGGTTCATTATACATCCGTAGATCGACGTTGGGAATTGCTGAGTCCATGGAAGGGCGGGGACCCGACGATCCTTTCGATCTACTAGGTGGTCTTGTTCTAGCGGCACAAGTACTTGTTGGTGCTAATCGGGATGCTGAACCCAATATAACCATTTGTTGCGGCTTGTTTGTGTACGGATCCACGATGTTCCCTATTGATGCAAACAAGTTGGGTTCGCGCAGAAGTGCAATACTCTTCTTGGGTCTGCCGACGAAACATCTCTTCTTGCTTGCAACTATCACTGCTACAGTCGACATTCGATGATGTGAGGAGTCTCTTTCCTTGTTTTCATTTTCCAAATCGCTCAGCATTTCTTAGGAATAAGGTTTGTCAGCAAAATGGAGCTGAGTTACAGGGAATGCAGGATCGGTTTTTGGTTTCCATCCGAGTCCTTGTACGATTACTTCGCGGAATTTCCTTTTACCAGTACATACAATCGCACAGAGCCGTTGTTGACTCTTGCCTTCCTATCTGGGGCGGGGCATTAAAAGGAAAGACAAAACTGGAATATGCTCCCAATAGCTGTCACATTTTATGTTATATCCTCAGCACTGAATAACTGTGTTACATCCTTTAAGTAAGACAGGCAAGGATAATAGGAAGCAATCGCTCACTTTTTGTCGCTGTTTACCTGTCGTTTTCATACAACACAGCCCCACCAAATATGACAATTAAGAACTTGTCGCTAATTAATTCCACCATGAGTTTAGGTAACCATCATTCTTTCGTAACAGCAACATCAATTCATCAGTCAAGCCACAAAATATCGATGGGGTTGAATAATTTATATTACAAACATGATTAATTGTTACTCGTTCATAATATCTACCGTAGTTTATTTTATGTATCAAAGACAGTTTTGGGGAGTCCACGATTGCCCCTCGAACCAATTAAACCTTCAACGAATGGATAACATTACTAGTAGGAAGTGTTGTGGTGCCTGTTGCCAGGGATACTTCACAAGACTTTTCTCTCTTGCCAAAGTGACCTCTTCGCACTTTGCCAGTCGATTGCCCTTCACTGCTGATGAGAGATGACACTGAGGAAACCTCCGACCCAGCATGGACACCATAAACTCCTGTCATGGGCATCACTTCCTGTCCCTCCGTTATGGACTTCATTCGAGATTTGGATATGCGTGGCAGTGGTACTCGCAGTAGCTTTTTCTTCAATCCACGCACAACACCTCCCTTTTTGTTTTTATTCTTTTTCTCGATTACCTCTTCGTTTGATGATTCAGTCAGGGCGTTCGCAGTATTCTGAATTGAACTTTGGTCTGCCTGATTTGCGGGGTTGGAGTTTAGAATGTGCTGTAGGTCGATCATGCTTATCTCGACCCCCTCTTCTTCTTCTTGTTGTTCTTGTTTTTCATCGTCTTGTTTGAGCTCTTGTTCCGTGGATTCGATATTGCCTTCATCCTGGTCCTTAATGATTCGGTCCTTGGCGCTGACAAAATCTAAAAAGTCAACCTCGATCCCATCGTCCTCGGCGCAATCTTTGTCGGTTCTGTTCTCTTCCATAGTTGAACACTCTGACGTTTCTTGTGCGTGGTTCCCAAGTTCGAAATGTTCCTCCATCGTCGGAGTGGTGGCTTTGGTGTCGTTTCCAGGAACGGAAACGTCCATACCAGAGGGCATCTCCTCATCAGGAATGACTGGACTATTGATTTGTTGTTCCACCGATCCATCACGTAAGCTGTCATTTCCCATGACTTGTTCGAGACTATCATTGTCTTGTTGTTGGTCAAATAATTGTATCGCGTCCACTTGGATTTCCATCTCGTTAGGATTGTTCATAATTACGGCTGCATGATCATTATCATCACCATGAACTATAGTTTCTTTGCTTCCATGTTCCAACTGCTGAATACGATTCACAAGCTCTTGTACTTGTTGTTCGAGTTCTCCCACACGATCATTACTAAGTGGGAGCGGTGAAGGTCCCACAACGGCATTGGGACCAATCTCGTGAATACCCTCGGAGCTTTTCTGCTGCTCCAATGAGAGATGACAAGACGGATCGTTAGTATTGGGATTGCTGGAGTTACCTTCTGTGGTGACATGCATGTTTTCATCATTGGGAATACTTCTCGCCAAGGCATTGGTCTCTTGGAGCGATTGTTCCACAGAAACTTTGGCCAGAATATCCGTATCATTGGTTGCTGCCGTCTTGATTGCTGGGGGAGTTTCCAAACGAGGATCTTCCGCCCTGTACTCTACTGACAATTTGCTTAGAATTCCAGTGGTAGTACGGAAAATCGTTTTCAACGGATTATTCTTCTTCTCCAACGACACGTCCTGGATTGTTTGTTCGACTGATGCTTTGGCAAGAATATCCGAGTCATGACTCACATTTTGTACCAGGGGTTGTTTCGTTGAAGCAACATCCACAGGTGAAATGTCGTCGTTAGTCGAAGTCGTGCTTGGTGGGATCCATGTCGTGGTTCGGGCATGGACAGTACTACCGGTAGTCTCCTCCAGAATCAAGTCATCCATATCGGCGGCAGTACTCGGAGAGAACGAGGACGACAACGTGGATGCAATCACTGCCCGGGAAATGTGCATTTTGGCCACCTTTCCATTGGATGGTTCCACTTCCAAGCCGTGACCACAAATAAAGTTGGGCAATTCAAAAATGTTCCAAAACGAGGTCGATTGTTGTGGTTGGGGAATGGAGCAATTCCATTTTCCGCTATTGACAACCGATTCCTTTCCCGATTGGCGACTCCTTCTTGTTTCCGAGGTCTTGACGCTAGATGACATTTTTCGGATGGAATCATCTTCGTTGTCTCTTGCACCATGAGATTTCCTCCTCTTTTGAGAGTTTTGACTGTGACCTCTTCGTCGATACGACCACAACGAACGAGATCGTAGAGGAGAAGTCGACGTTTCCCGCCGGTGAGAATTATGAGCTTTGGGAGTCGAATCCGGGCTGACGAGCCTAGGTTTTTTGCTCATTGGTTTTTTGGGAGGTGTCGAATGGAATTGAAACGATCGATGTGGTTGCAACGTGTCGGCAAGAGACGGATAGGGTTCTTTTTTCAATGGTGACGGTGTTGACTGGCGTCGTAGTGGTTGTGGTTTTGATTTGGTGTCGGGAACAACCTCTGGCGTGAGAGTAGTGTTTTCCATACTTTCCATTGTAGAACTTTGAAAAATACTTTGCTCGTATGCTTGATCGAGTGAAAAGGAGCGTTGTAGTTGGTCGAAGGAGCTGGACAACAAATCCGTCGACCAAATTGACTTGGGTTCCTCCCTTGGTGGTTCACTATTAATGGTGACTGACTGTGAATGAGACTCGGAAACGGAGCCGACCGTGCGACATTCACTCTTGTCTTCTGATCGTACTCGATTCTGAGTCAGTTGAGATAACTCTTCCTCCGACTTTTTTCGCTTGAGAAAGCCAAGGGCATGCTTTTTATCCGAAGTGGGACTTTCGGGTCGGGTGTGGCGTGACGATCGAGCCTTTGACGAATCCACACTAGTGTCGAAAGTGGCAAGCGACGAGTCATCCCAACTAAGTGTAGTTTGAGGGTTGCACTTGATGGGAAAACATGATCCTCCTCGTCGTGATCGATCCAAGGGGCGACATTCTGGTTGTGCCGTGGAACAACCCCCACCGGAAACAAAAGTGTCGATAAAGGACCCAAGTGCCATGATGCCTCGCGGGGTCTCGTCTTCCGCATTTAGACCCCGTCGAAGGGCTTCCGAACTACTCACCCCTCTTGTAGCCATGGTCTCTACAATCGGGATGAACTTTGTGGAGGGTGATGGTTCAGAAGGGTGGAAAGTGAGGAGCAATCTTGGCAAGATGTGTTTCTCATCAATGGAGGGAACTTTCGCTCATAGGATTCCGACGCATGCTGGGTGGGCCCGCCACCAAAATGATCCTAGTTCGAAAAATTTCTGAGGCATGCGATTTCGGTTGATAGGATTCATTTACTGGTCGCCCTAAATCGAGTGTATGTTAATCCCAAATTTTCAACGTCACATCGGCAATGCCCATGTTTGTGACTCTAAGTAGACATGTCGATTCGGGGATTACATGCCAATGGCATCCGACGTTGGGGGTGGCGGGAACCTTCGTTTATTGCAACGCGATTTGCGCTGCACAAAATTGGCTACAGACACGCACGTGGTACTTGGAGTTAACCAACCATAGTTCCGTACCTGGTACCTGGTACTTGGTATCCATTATCCATACCAGGTACAATTGGTCCTTGGTTTGTTATATCTATGCTTCCCTCCTCTCCTTGTACTACTTGTATTGGATTTGTCCAACATGGACATGATTATAATAGCTTCTCAATTCTACTGACAATTCAATACGATATACTAACGTTGGTAGGAAGTTTGGCACGCAAGCTAACTGTAAACTAGAAAATTACGACCTAGAAAGGAATCTTCCGTGGCCCTGCGACAAACTATGTCAAGAGCATGGCCCTGTCCTTTGATGGGATGGATTGCAACAGTTCTACCTGACCCCAAAATACCAAGTAATTGCGATACGAGGTTGACCACATTCAATTCATGATTGTCTTCGTCAAATCACTTCGTCAGCTCTGTAGGAAGGTATGAATTTAGTCAGTATCACTTATTAGAGTAGTACTTACGGTATAATTTGAAGATGCCACAACGAACGTTCTGACCAATACCGTTTCTATATACCTGTATATGCTATATAGATGAACCTACCGTACGAGGAACCAGTGCACCCAACGCAAAATCTGTCGCGGCGCAACGAATTTTCGGAATAATAGCTAAATTAATCAAAATGTACTCCGGCCGTTGCCTGGCACCCCGGTGGTCACAAGGAGTCAACGCCAACCGCCATGCTTTTGCACCAAAAAGGGAACCAACCGATCGCAATATATTCCAATTACCCTTTTGGTACACAACCACACGGCACACCCCTTTCCTATTGTCGTACAGTCAAAGACAGAGTACCCTCGTCACTCGCAAAAAGTGAATCGGGATTCTTGTTTCGTTTGGTTCCATATAACAGTAGAGAGTGTGATTGTAATTCGTACATCACGACATTGAACAAAAAAGACACTTTTGGGTCATTGGTGGTACAAGTGCAACAGAATCAAGACGTTCTACACAACCATGTCCATGACAATGAAGAATGGTAGCGAGCTCCGGTTTGAAGCTGGAAGCTGGCAAGAAGCGGCACACGATGTGTACATTGGCTTGGTGGTTGGCATGGGACATGTCTATAAAATTTTCTTTCAAATGCCCATCCAATACTTGGTGGGGAGTTCGGAAATGCCCGTCCTGCACGAAGCGGGAGAACTCAAGGTCGTCGGTGTTGGCTTTGGTCGAACGGGAACGGTACGTCGTAGTGTCGTCGTAGTGTGGTTGGGTACATGTAGCGGCACATGCAGCCCACTCATCTTCTGCCTGGACATTCATTATTGCAGTATTCCGTAAAGCTTGCCTTGGAGGAATTGGGCATGCCCACCTTGCACACGCAGCACTTGTACGAAGCCGAGAATGAAAGCATTTTCAAAATGTGGACGGACTTGATCTTTCAACCGTCCCTGGAGCGAGGCCACGCGGCGTTGGGTGAGCCCGACTTGGATGCCATTACTCGACATGGCTACCAAGCCACCATGGACTTTCCCGTGGCTCTATATTACCAGCAAATCATGGAACAATACCCCGATTGCAAGTTTATCCTCACCACCCGAGAAAACTCGGAAGTGTGGTACCGCTCGTGGGAAAGTATGACCAAGTCGATTTCAACCCCTGCCAATTTGGGTGGGATTTTCTTGACGGGTGTTCAACGATATTCCATCTATTTGAGATGGCTCTTTGCTCTGGTCAACAAGGATGACTCGTTCATCACTTCGAGTATTCCCAAGATTAACCAAAACAAGGAAAACGCCATTCTTTCTTATGAAGAACACAATCGGGAGGTACGCTCACTGATCCCTGCCGATCGTCTCTTGGAATACTCGGTCAAGCAGGGATGGCAACCTCTGTGTGACTTTTTGGAGATTGCCGATTGTCCTACCACTCCCTTTCCCAAGACCAACTCGGCACGTAGTGTCCAAGTTCAATCGATATCCTCCACTCTTGTTCCTTTGGTGGTCATTCTCTTTATGGTCTTTTACCTTTTTGCTCGCACCTTTCAACGTCTGACAGGACGTACCGTCATGCAATGGATTCAATTGCAAACGACTGCTATTCCTGTCTTTATTCGAAGAATCTTGCTCGGAGACAAGGTCTATCAAGCTGCCTATTTGAAACAACATGAAAGCTGAGCTTATTCTCATCGTGTGGTACCTGGCGCTGTAATCTACTAGTAATATAAATGTGGTAACTGTAAATGTGTCGATATTATAATGATCATTCATTATTGTCTATCGAGTAGTGAATATTGTGAAACCCAGTGTCCAACGACGTTTAACTTGTTTGTATTGCTTGTACTATCAGTCGAATTACTATTATCACACTACTGATCGACTACCAGTAGGAACCGAACATTCATTATTATTTTAATCATTACTATTATCATTATGATTATTATGATATTATGGTTTCTTGATGACACCCACTTCGGCCGGCCTCAATACTCGATTGTTCAAGGTAAATCCGACCTTGATGACTTGTCCTACGGTATCTGGTTCTTTGGTAGGGTCCGCGTATTGCATCAAAGCATTGTGTAATTCGGGATCAAATTTATCACCAGGAGTTTCACAATATTTCTTGACCCCATTGGCTTCCAAGGCCTTGAGCAGGCCCGCATTGGTCATGGCAATTCCTTCATGGAGCAACTGGAGTTGGGCATTGGAAGTTACATCGGCAGTAGGGACGGAATCCAAAGCCCGTTGCAAATTATCCGATACCTCCAAGAGTGATTTGGCAAAGGATTTAATGGCAAATTGACGAGCTTCGGCAACATCTCGTCGAGCAATGTTACGAGTATTTTCTTGTTCGGCATAACTACGCAAGAGTTGATCTTTGAGAGCCTTGATTTCGGCTTGCAAAGTCTCTTCCTTGGAAGGTCCTGTTGTTGTTGTTGTTGTTTCCGCATCCGATGACTCGGTTTCCGAAGTTTCCTCGGTTGGTTTGGCTTCTGTCTGAGCCTTTTCACCATCAGAATTGGTACTGCTAAACCATCGTTGCTGCTGCTGCTGCTGTGATGCAACCCTGGGTGTTGACAAGGTATCCAACAGGACTCTTCTATCCCACATTGGCACTACTTGTACTTGTAGTAGTGGTGTAGTCGCTGCTTGACTCCAAGTACCGATAGCAGACTGGGACAACGACGAATATGCTGCCGGTAGAATATTCAATCGGCGTGGCCGAGACCAAAGGGAAATCGCTTGTCGGCTGATCATGGTGTGTAAACGATACTGTAGGCTTGACTTGTTCTCTTTCTTTATTTGATCGGGAAACACGAATTTGGGACTGTCGTCCAAAAGTGTTTACTTCTGCATCAATGATAATATAATCAACATGTGGTGCGGGGCAACAGATGGCAGGTTGCATTTCTCCATTTTCGTCACAGTTTCCACCACCCCGACGAAGGAAAGGCACATCGTTCATTGGCTTCCGTGACTCCCGTCCGACAGAAAGACGGACGGCCATTGGACAGAGGGACAGGCACTATGGCAAAAAATCAAAAATCAGAGCATTCGACCAACGAGTGCGATCATACTCTCATCCGGCGAGTGTATAAGAGCCAGCACGCCCAAGCTCCAAGTTAAGTATTACCGATGCAACGCAACCATAATGTCCCATGGAACGAAGGTATCAACCTCTAAGCAATATGACCGAGGCGAGGCACGTCTATTTTAGGCATAGGATAATCACCCATCGCCCCATCGCCGAATTGATTGTACGAAGCTTTCTTGCTCTTGGCTTTACCGAAAAATCCCACCAACTCTCCCATCAACGACCGTTTTTCACTGCGAAACTATCGGCATAGAAATAAATTCTCATGGTAGTAGTTTGTGGTCGAATGGAAAACAACACTCGAGTTTGGTTTTACTGTTAACTGTTAGCAACCTCCAAGCAAGTTTTTGAATTCGAGGACTCCATCCTAGTCATTATGGTGAAGTCTCCTTTCCAACTGCTGTTGTTCAACCGCAGCAATAACAATCGCGATTCGGTGGAGCAATCAAGTACAACAACAACAACTACAATAACCAATGGTCGTCTCTCCAAGCTAAAGTCCCTTGCTGGTGGTGGTTCCGTCGCTGCTGGTACCTCTACCGGTAGTCAGACGAGTTCTTCCACCACTCGCAGTGGAACAACACCCACTGGGCGACACAACATGCGATCATCTTCGACGAAACGATCATCATCGTCTGCAGACAAAAGGGACGAGTATAGCGGTCGATCCCTTGCTACTGGATCCGCATGGGCAAACTATCAAAAGTCCTTTCAGATCGTATCCTATCATCTTCCCCGTCATCATCATGCTGCCAACAACAACAAGAATCGTAGGGACCGCTGGTCGTCCAATCAATCGGTCAATAGCCTTCAAGATACTTCGAGTCAAGCTCCATCAATAGCCGAGGATAGTACTACTACCATGATGAATGGTGCTCTTCAACCATACTCCCCCTCCTCCTCCTCCCGACAAATGGTGCTGGTAGGACGACGACATGATGAATTGGCCGCAACATGCTTGGCGGTCGGAGGTACCATTGATTCTTGCATGAATGTAGAAGCAGGATTTGTGCTCGGGGATGCCCTGGCAACCTATGCGTGCGGCTATGACGACGATGATGACGACGACGAGGACGATGATGATGATGACGACGAACAGCGCGATGATGGTCCCACCGTCTATGAAACCGTTTTCCGCATGATGCTTCAAGGTATGATTACCCCCTCCACGGAACTGGCTCCTCCTCCTCAGGATCATTCCGTCAAACAAGAAACCAACCATAGTCATCCAGAACCACATGCAACAACACTATCAACACAAGAACAAGCAACTCAACCAGCGACCATCAAGCCCCTTACAGCAACACCCAATCAAGTTAGGGATAAGGATGTTTCCCCCCCAGACAATGTCCCTGGTCCAGTTTTGCAACAAGAAGAAACGTCAGTCACTACTACTTCCCAAGAATCCACAGATCAAAATGAACAAGAACCGGGAGAAAGTCAGACGGTCACTGATTCGAGTGAGGGAGGTGATTCCTCCTCGGATGATTCCTCGGGAACCAGTACTACTCAAACATCGCAGGATGGACCACAACAACAACAACAGCAAAAGCAACAACAACTTGCTCATGACCAAAGGGAGCAAAATTTCTCCAATTATGCACAATACTTCTTTCAAGCATTGTCATACGTGGCATGTCAAGACCTAGAATGGTTACAGGATCATGCATCGTCGACAACCACGACAACCGGATTACCATCCGACAACACGGCTAATGCTTCTCACCAAAACGATCCATCGACGGAATCATTATTGTCGAAACTTGATCAAGAAATATCCAACCGTTCCACCCTAACTGTTCTACCGGTACAAGGAGATAAACGTGAAAAGAAATCTCTTTTCTCAAGACGCTTTGGGAGGGGTGGTCGTACCAAGCGAGGCCGAAATGTCGAACCCAAAACTCTATTACCTGTAAAAAGCAATGAAAATAATGTGACATACTCATCGGAACAAACGACTAAGAGTCAGGGTATCGACTTGGAGCCCGGTAAAATCGAGACAACATCATCCAGCGCGATCGTTACAACGCTGGTACCAACCATTGTGGAGTCGGCAAGCTGTTGAAGAAAGTATTGTATATCATGTCTCCCAATGGTTGAAAGTGTCAATATGTCAATATCATGATGGTGGAGGAAGAAACATCATCAGCGAGGATAACAATCCTCCACCACATGCCATCTAGTGAATGAGACTATCTCATCAACGAATTGGGAACGCCACTTGGACAACCTAAACAAACATTCAAATTATTTCGGTATTACTGCTTTGTTTCAAGGAACTTGTCCTCGTTTTCAAGGAGCCGACAGTCCCAGCAAGAGCCGCAAGTACTATGGAGGGGTTGCCGAGTGGCTTCAGGAAATCCATTTTTACGTTTTGTTGGTCGTCCACAGATTCACAGTTTAGTTTACAGTTATCACAGAACACGGAATAGTTAGTTTTATGTTTATGACGTTCTATGGCGTCCCAAGGTAGGTTGGAATTGAGGAAACTACCTATACTATCTACAGAGTCGATTAGAGCACGGTGAATAAAATGTGGTACACAAATTTCCGTCCTCTAGGGTCGATACTCTGGGACCGTTGTGGAGATGCCATGGGTCCTCCGCGCACCGTCCCTCGTGAGGAACGCGAACATGGCGATCCGTTCCAAGACCGTTCAGAAATTTCCGGGCAAACACTCCCAACATCGCGATAAGTAGCCAAACCAATGTCAACGGACGGGACTATGACGAAAGGCGTCAGGCGACCCGATGGCATCGAGTTCCCGGTTGCGATAATTACCACTAAAATAACCTGCCGTAACGACCTTTCCCCTCCAAGGGCTCGTTGTTCCACTTTGTTAAAATCGAAAGAACAGTTGTTACAATCCAAACGAACTTTCAAGCAGTTATTTATCTTTATTTGGAATGACAGACAATAAGAGCACTTGGTTCGGAAAGTCGTCCAAGGACTCTGATGATGAATTCCTTCTAAACCAGCGCCCACGCAAGCTGGCCCATCGAGGCATCACTAAGGAACGACCTCGGACAGAAGGGAGGGATGATCTGTCATTATCGTCGTTTGAGGATTCGGTAATGGGCAAGGATAGCGTATCCGATGACGAGACGACCAACGAGGCGATGAAAGTGGACGACGAAGAAATGTTTATTCCTGTCGTCAAACTTGTCGATTCGTTCAACAAATGGATCTTCAACGACAACGATAACCATTCGTGTGCCTCAGTAAATGATGGAAGCTGTACATCCAATGATGATGATTCGTGCGAATCGGCAAGTTGTACATCGTCGCAAGGCCAGTCCTCTGTTGCCTCTAGCTGCGGATCCTCTGTGTATAATTCGTCCGTTGGAGCGAGTCAAACGTCATCTGTCAGACATGCCCACAAGTATCTCTCGACAATACAAAATGGAGCTGACGATAGCCGGTCAAGGCGCTCAACTACAGAGCACTTGGACGATGCCTCTTTGTCTACCGCCGGAACTGGGTCGACATGGGGCATGGACGCCCTTGCTAAGGAAAAGAGTCGTGGAAAGAATACGGTGGTTGACTTTGATCTCGCTCGTCTAGAAAGCAGTGCACTTGACTCCTACATTACCGAGAATGATGAAGAAAACGATGACACGTTTTGGGCAGATGTAGAATCGCTCCACATTCGAGATCACACCAATGATTCAGCCTGTGTAGGTAACGAACCCGCAACAACGATCCGAGATATTCTCAAAGACTTTCGTGAGTCATCATGCTTGGCACCAAAACTTGAGGAACGATCTCGATCGGAACGAGGCGACGAGGCAATATCGTACCTTAGCGTCCCTCGGCCCAAGTCCAACGTCCCCGAATCCATTGTGGCAAAATCCACAAAGAAGAAAGATAGTATTTCCTTGGATGGTGGTTTCAAGGGACAGGAGCTGGAAACCAGGCGGCTGCCAAATTTCAGTAGTACCTCTCGGTCGGGACGCCCTGGTCCGGTCCAACAGTCGGTGACGCCACTTGCCTCCAAGCGACCGGATCTTGCGGGAGGACGCCATGCACCTAGTGAGAGAGTTACCGCGCATCAAGACCTGTCCAAGGTCACCAGAAATCTAAATACAGTGGTCGACACTACTGTTTCCATGAACAATCAGAAACAACATAACAAAGGGAGAGAATCACCGGCATCATCAGCCAATCTGCTGGATCCACATTTCAGTGTAAGCGATGAAATCGAGTGCAACGTCCCAGCTAGCAAGCACAAGGGAGAGAAAGATTCCAAGGCGAAACGACTAGTGGCGTCACTCCGCCGAGCGCGTTTGGCATGGAAAGATCGAATCCCCAAGCGAATGGATGCTGCTACCAGTACGTCTAGGAAAATCAAGCACCGACTTGGCAGGGACAAGAATAAAATCAAACTTGAAACGAGGGACTTGCCCTTTGACACCACCAATACAAGAGAGGAAGAGGAGGTGACTTTTTATTCTAATAATGATGAAACGTGGGTGACTGACAACGAAAGTTTTGAATACAAAAAGAAAAATTACAACTCGTGTCTAGGGGACCGATTCATGTCTCTGCTTAATGGATGTGCGCCGACCAAGCTCGAACAAGTGCAATATGCACCATCCAATGTGACCGAGTTTGGTCTTGTTCCGATGCCTGGCAGCAACAGCTACGAAGACGACGTTGATGATGACAACCATAAACCTGTTGTTGCAGACAAAACGGCGATGAATCCCATTCCAAGCGAGCGAGCGGCCACGGTCTCGCCAGCGTCTAGAAAGGCGAAACTTGTCGCGACTCTGGCCCGTCGACTCCAACAAGTACGGGGGAATAATGCCAGAGGTGAGAATGGACCAGAAGAACCGAACAACAACCAAAAGGATTTGACTCCGCCCTTGGATCATGAAGCCGAACCTATATCCACCGGCATCAGTTCCAACCCAGAGGGTAATTTCGAACAAGGTGAATCTAAAAAACCAGACGGTGATTTGGATCACAATGATGACTGCATAGAAAAGTCTCTGGAAGATTACCAAAGCGATATTGCACCAAGGTGGAGGCCAAAATTTGAGGCCACCTTTACCAAGTATCCATGGAACGGTTTAGTGGTCTTTGCCCGGAAACCATCGGGTATCTTGAGTTCATCAGAAGGGCCCATCGAAGTGGATGGTAGGGCAGTCATGCCAACACAATCTGGTTACGAGACCACTCCCAATCATCACGGAGACATTGAAATGGGCTTGGGTCCGGCGGCGAGCGAGTGGCCTATGGGTGAGGCAAACGATAGCAATTTGGAACTTCCCCAGGGAATTGAAGCCGTCATTCACACCAAGTCATGGAAATACTTGGAACGATTGCACAATGTACAAATAATCGATAGCGATGAACCAGCCGTCGCCGCCAAAGATGCCAAAGTCAGTCCCATCAAGTCCTTGAAGCGCTTGTCCCAGCGTGTGCTAGTCCAACAAGAAAGTTCCAAGCCCAAAGCAATCCCCACCAAAACTTCCTCCCCTAGAAACAACAACAAGGTGGATGATTGGCAAATCTACGTCGCTCTTCGTGGAAAACCTCAAGTACTCATGATCCAAAGCCGCAATTACGGCACCAGGGATATTTCCACGACGTCGCGTGTGTGCATGAAAAATGCCCGTTGCCACTTGCAAGGGCTTTGCATGTAATACAAAAATCTACAAGCATCACCATCAATCTCAATCTTGTATTGAGCCATGTCGTCAAGTGTTTTGCGAATGGAACAAGGCTGCTTGTACCTTTTTCCTGCAAGCTAGAATAATCAATATAGTTACAAAAATAGACTTTCGTTTACCGTTATAGGAGGTTCACCCGGGTATAGGTACTTCAAACAGTACCGGTAGTGGGTACCTAGTTCTTGGGAAGTTCCCACACGAAGTGTACAGCACCATTATCGTCTCACACATATTTTCAACTATCGACCATCGACTAGTTGTGCTCTCTACCGTACTTCTACAACAAACAAATATGGAAGAGCCAAGCAAACCATCCAGCACACCTTCCACCACCACCACCAACTCGTCGTCACGTCGGAATCGGCAACATCGGCGACCACGTCAAACCATGCGAGATTTGCCTCAATTGGCGGCATTACTGTCGCATCCCGTCTTTGTGGGTCTACTCGGATTATTGATTGTTGCATTGGGAATATCGTTTTGGCTCGTGTTGGTACATCCAGACGGTGAACTGCTTGCTGCTGCTCAAAAGACGACGAGTGGTGAAGTACCGTTAGTAGAAGTGAAAAAGTCCAATATCAAAGAGTCGGTACAATTTTCCGAAGTTGCCCAAGTAGCACAAGCAGCAGCAGCAGTAGCGAAAGAAGATGCCCATGATGCCCATCCAGTCATGGATATAGTAGAACCGCTCCCGGATGGACCTCACTTGACCCCACGATTGCCTCATTTACCCATCTTTGTCGAGATTCCCAATGGAGAACAGCTGGCCCAAGATACCATTCAAGGCAACAAACCAACTCTGGCCGGCATTGCCCACATTCTCAATCAATTTACTCAAGTCCTCCACGAGTCCAATTTGAAATTGGCCGCCGAAAATGCCGAATTGGAACCCATTATTCAAGCCTACTTTGCTTTGGCCCAAGAACATCTGACCCCTCTCGAATCGGCCTATCGTGGCAAATCTGTCTTTCCCATTCGAGAAGATGATTCCATTTACATGTCGTTGGCAGCCTTTCGCGAACATTTATTGGGTCAGACACTCAAATCAGCCTTTGATCAAGCCAAGAATCCTCACAAATTATTCATTGGGGCCATTGTTCAAAATTGTTTTGGCAATGATGGACGACAATGCCGTACCGGACTACAAGTGGTCGGGAAGGATGAAAATGGCCGGGACCGAGTCCAACAATTCGATGCACCACCCGATGTCAATGGCATTGAAGAATTTTGTTCCGATGCCAATTATCGCAAATATTGTGATCGGGGCCAAATCCGGGCCTTGTATATTCATGATACTGATGCCTTGGGACCGGCCATTGCTCGGTATTATGCCAGTAAATTGTGGGGTGGAGAAACTTACTTTCTACAAATGGACTCGCATCTGGAATTTGCGCCGGATTGGGATGTTAAATACATTGAAGAGGCCAAACTGGCCAAGAGTTTCCCCAAGGCAGTTCTCTCGGCCTATCCACCAGGATTTCAAAACTTTGGACAATACAAGGGAGGTACGCCTGGGGCTCGCTTGTGCAGCTGTGCCTTTTCCGTCAATGCCGTGGAAGCCAATATTATTCGCATCAATGTCGGCATGTCCACATCTCCCATGGCTACCCGACCAACACAGATTGCCTTTATCGCTGCTGGTTCTTTTTTGCCAGGGCCGAGTTTTTGAAGGATGTCCCCTTTGATCCCTTTGTTCCGTGGTGTTTCATGGGAGAAGAAATTGCTCTCAGTATGCGAGCCTGGACCCAAGGATGGGATATCTATGCACCTCGAACAAACTTGATTGCCCATCAATATCGACCAGGACGATTGGGCTTGCCCAAATTCTGGGAATCGGTAGGAAGAGAATCTCATCGACCAAATTTGAATACAAGATTGCAGAAACATGTCATTCGACGAATCAAGCATCTAGTTGGTTATCCCACCGACTCAGTCGAGGACATACAGCAGGCGGGAGACGAAATTGTATTGACAGATATCGACTATTACGGCCTTGGCAAAGTCAGAACTCGGGAAGAATATTTGACATTGACCAATATTGATGTGGTCAAGGAAGAATGCCATCCCATGCATTGGTGCAATCACGGAGAGCTAGAATAAATTATGGGAAAGTTCCAATACATTCATTGACTTTTACATAGAGTTAGGACAAGGTCATGGAGATACGACTCCTCATCTTCCTATCGCTGTGACATAATTGTTCATGTCATCACGGGCAAGTCGGAGCGACACCAGATTGTCAATAAGTTTTCCTCCTCAGGTGTTGTAGGGAACAATGGCATGAATTCATCAAGTAGGGGCAAGGACGAAGATGCAGAAAGCAGGGATACGTCATCTTGTTCTTCCAGGAACATGCCCTTGTTTGATGGTGGACAAAACTCACTTTTCATCAATATGGCATCCAACTCTTTGTCGAACATGGGCTTACTGTCGACACCAGACACATGGTAGTCAGACTCCTTATCCTCCTCCTCATTCTCGACCTGAGAGTCGGTGGGTACAGCAATACTGCAAGTTGTAACGACAGTGGTACAAGATTCCAATGTCGCCGACGACGAAGGGGCATAGATGCGGTCATGACGTTGGTGGGGGAAACTGTGGTTCTCGCCATGATTGTGGACTATGGAGGACCAACTTTCTTCCAATGGTGGTGGCAGATTTGTTTCTCCATCCCTACTGCTAATAATGCTTACATCACCACTGACATTGGTAGCATCCCACCGCATCGACAAGGAAATTGGTTGACTTTGCTGCTTCTGCTCATTATTTTGTTTTTGACGCAATTCTTGTCTTCGTCGTCGTTCTTGGGCCGGCATCTTTTTAATGGCACGGATCCGCCTCATTTTATTAATGACCAAGGGTTGGTCTCGCAAAAAGTGTACGTGATAATAGGCTCCTTTTTCGGATCCACTCTTGACAATGCGGTCAAAACCCCAAAGGTTGACTAAAAAAGGTAATAAGCGGTCAAGTGAGTAGGTTGAACAAACAGTACATGACAGCAGCAAATCCAGCGACAATTCGGGACTTACGTTGTCGTTGAAAAGACTTGTACTTGGTTTGGTTAAAGTAAGAAGGGAGAATGGTTTCGACAAATGCTTTTCTTTTGTGTACCCTAAAGGCTTTCCCTTCCGATATCCAAGAAACTATAGATCTCTTCCCATCCGGATCCTTGTCACAATCTTGAAGCATGGAATGGAGCTTGGAAACAAATAGAAAAGGGATTTGTGCTGGACTTCGTCCTCGTTCTTTGGCCTCTCCCGATGCTGTGCTATCACTACTGATGGTCGTTGAGAGGGACATCTTTTATCAAATCAATTGTAAGGTGTTGTTGTTGTTGTTGTTGTTGTTAATGAGATGACTTGGATGGCATGAACCTATAGATTTGTTGGTGTCGTCAATAGACACACGTCTCCAACGCCGTGCTGTGCTGTAAATCACAAGGATCTTGCCCACACTAAAATGACTGTGATGACACCAAGAGGAAAATCAATTTGTTGCATCCTTTACGGGTTCCGATTTCACTTTTCATAGTCTGGAAAGGAGTACCGGATTTATACGCGACATGAGAAAATCTAGAACACCTGCCAGATTCAAAGTGGTTTCGTACAACATATATAAGTGGGGCAATACAAGGCATTGTTCGTACGAAATCTAGAACATATGGTTAAAGCGAAAGAGAATATGCCTATCGAAGCGCATATCAAAAATGTTAAGAACGTCTTCAGAATCATTTATGCGCAGGTTATTTAAAATCGTATGAACACATGTCGAACCCTATGGAACACGAGGTTCGTGAAATCGCTTTCAACATTTAAGATGCAATTCGTCAGCACGGAATATGGGCCATTCGACGTATAGTAAATTTCACCGTCAGAAGTGTATCCATCGCAGGAACCGGTTCCCATGCAGTACCATATTTTCTCAAATATTTCCTAAAACGTCTCTGAAAATTACAGTACGATAATGACATGTGATTCCGGTACTATACCTGGTACTTTACAGTTAAATATCGTCCAAGGGGAAATTCTGCGCTACCGGTACAAGTACGTACCGGTTTTGCGTCATAGCGATCATCCCTGAAGGGAACTGCAACACAATTTCGACTTTCTACTGATCACACTGCGAGTACCATGTACCTAGTATGGACGATATTACGACATTCAGCACCAGATTTCGATTTCTACCAATAGCGCTACAGTCAAGGTAGTTGACTGCATCATACTATCAAGCGAATGTTACTTCAATTCGATTTTAGACGTAGGTCAAGAGGATGTTTTTCTTTTGGAGTTGGGAGGGTGGAAGGGAATACTTTTCTGCTACAGAGGCGTCCTACTAGGTTACCTGTGACCTGTGACCAGGGACCGGTAGTGGAATCTGCGACTTCTGTTTTTTTGCTACTGATAAGTATGCTGTTGTCATTTATAGTATGAATTATCAATATAATCCACATATTATAGGATGTGTAATTATGAAACCGGTAGAGCGAATAAAATCGCTCAACTGCCGTTGTTCGGCATCCTGCCATCCCGTACTCCCGGGTCCCACAAAACCCATCCTCGCCGACGCTACGGAGAGTTGGTTTCGTGTCGGCAGTTGGCGGTATGCAGTTGTTACCGGTATTTGAACCGGTAGCGGGTATTTCTTGCTTCCATCATGAAACCGACACTGATGCAAAAGCATTTGTCGGCACTGGAGCCCCGGATCGAGACGGTTATGCCGTCGACAGAAGTGGAATCTACCTCTACCTCTGCCGATACAGCTGCAGCTATAACGGTACCGGTGGAGCAACTCCACTCGCGAGCGTTGGCGGCATTGATTGGGGTGATTGAGGATCAGTGGCGGGTCTGTGATGATGACGATGAAGAAGAAAGCAAGTCAGACGTTCCAAGAGCGACAGATTGTTCCCAACTAACAGAGGAGGACGATGACTACGTGTCTGACCACCAGGAGGAAGACGATCTCTGGTTCGTTGACTTGGATGACATGACTGTTCATTCCCTTTTGGAGGCAACGGGAACCACCACTGGAAAGCGACGACCACTATCGGAACCACCAAAAGTGTTTGCAGTGAACTCGCCTCGCGTGGCTGCTATCAAGTCCTGTTCCATTTTTTGTGGAGAGTTTCCCATATTGGAGGAAGAATTCTGATCGTGCGCAAATGTTGGATGTCGTCTATTGTCAATGGTACTCTGAACACTTTTACGAACAGCTTCTCAGTAATTTATTTCTGCGTACCAAGGCGGGGCGAAGATCCTATTCAACTTGACTCTCCCATGTCATAAGATGCAAGGACGACGATAAGCCCCTACACCGTCAGGATTGTGGACAGGGAATTGATATTCGATATGCCATCACATATATACAACACGAGAGCGATCGCGATCCCAAAGTATCCTAAGCGGCAAGGCTTGTCCAAGGCAAGCCTAGAGAAGCATCCTTTGTAGAAGGTGTCGTCCACGCATTCCGTACCTCATTGTCACAACGACGAATACGTGTACTATTGCCTCCATGTCATCATCCTGATGGTTCTACCGATATCAAGGTACCTGATCAAAACTACCGATACATGATATTCTTGCATGGGTGATTCTCGACGCCACGTCGCGGAATGCAGTCAAGCCAATCAAATCCATCTCGTTTTTTTTCAATTTGGTGCCACCTACAACTTATCTCGTCTCTTCATATCCTACACACGACATAATGACAAGTGTACAGTCCATTGGAAACAAAGACGGGACATTGTGTAGCTCAGAACCAAATAAAAATCAGACATTTTGGTTCTCTTTACTCTCCAGTACCGACACAGTCCACCTGTATCCCTAGGACACGAGGCACGGGTTGGCTTCCCAATACCTTCTACTTTAGGGTGTACATACGATTCACAACAGTTACGACGATGGTTGTCCTTTCACTTGGTCGCACCTTGCCAAACTTCATAGCTTTGTCACTACAAAATCGGTATTGCAGAAGCATCTACAGATTCATTTTGGATCTCTTTTGTCGTAGACTACCAACATACCACCTCTGATTTGGATAGTCCAATCAATCGTATCGGATTGGTCGACAGAAGCGATCCGGATATGGCGCCAGCCGGCAGCGCACGGAGATCCGACCTTGGCAAAGGAAACAGGAACCACAAGAACGACAGAACGACAACACAAACGTGTGTACCTTTGACTACGACGACAACCGCAGCTCCAAGTAACAGTAAACAGACACACACACACACACATACACACAAAAATGGGATTTACAAAGACACTCTTGAGAGCCGGAAATGGTATCAAGCCCCAACGAGGACAGCACGTCACGGTTCACTGTACGGGGTACGGTAAAAATCGGGACCTCTCGGTACCCTTTTGGAGTACCAAAGATCCTGGACAACAACCATTTACTTTTCAAGTGGGTATGGGTCAAGTCATCAAGGGATGGGATGAATCCGTCATTGACATGTCTCTTGGTGAATGTGCCAGTATTCATTGCACTCCAGATTATGCCTATGGATCAGGTGGATTCCCTGCCTGGGGCATTCAACCCAACTCGGAATTGATTTTTGAAATTGAAGTTCTTTCCTTCAAATAAAATATGAGTAAGAATAAGAATAATCCAAGATGGATGGAAAGATGAAGGCTTTTCTTGACGGAAAGTAGTATGGTAGTAGTCGTAGAAATGATGTCTTGGCGCCTTCTGACTTAACAGTAAATCGGTCATGAAGCCATGTAGCTAAATCATACCAGGTAGGGATAGCAAGAGTATTCCTCTGAAGTAGTGCTTCTATCCCGTCACTTTTGCAATGGTCTAAAAAAAAAATAGCTACAATACTACGTATGTCACTAATCTTGCTTGGGCCGACTCACGTCCTAGATTTCTTGTTCTCATGGTGTATAGTTGCCACGATGCGTTCGAACTACTACCGGTAGTAGCATATAGAGCGCGAATGTGATTTGTGATTTGACGAATTGATTCATGAATGAAGTCACACAAGATCGATGACCTTGGGTTGGGATAAATAAATAAGTCCCGGAGTACCAGTACATTATATATAAAATATTACTGGAATAATTTATTGTACAGTGCGCGACGCGATAGGGACTCGATAAAATTAACACTAGGTGTCGCTGCATCAGGTATAGGGGACAGCTGGCGTATGTGGAAATTACTACAATTTCTTGAAGAACAGTTGGAAGAGATCGTCCAAGAATAACATGCTGGGTCATAGATCCGACAAAGATATGCGACTCAAACACCGTTCAACGTTTACGTTACGTGGTACAGTAATTTTAATGTCGCGATTGAAGCATGTATGCCGAGCCACCAAAAATACACAAAAAGCAAGGATTCGACATCGTTGACTATCGCGATTCATGGTCCCAAAAAATCAAAAAATCATACAGGTAGTATACCGATGTTTTCTGTCGTCCATCAAAAATTGATTATCGATAGGACATCGGATAATCATATTTTCTCAAACTACTACCTGTAGTGTGCAGAAGAAGTCACGCTGGCATTGAGCAAGAAGGGCAGGTTCTATGCTTATTACCTGCTCAAATATTGAAAATCTGCGACGAAATAGGCATAATGACAGGAGCACTATTGTAACCGGTAGCTAGCTAAATTTTAGGTCCTTTCTTTGCAGCTTTCATTGAAAATGGTACTCGTGCAATGTCTAGCATTTCCTAGTTAACGGGGGCCACTACAAGTGATCCAAGACGATCAGCTCGCAGGTACCAGGTAGTAACTGTTGAACAAGCAAGAATACAACTACCGGTAACAGAGACAGTAGTGACAAAATGGTGCTTTTATACAAGAAATAACTACTTACAGTATTTTCATGTAGTTGATACGATGAATAGTTGGATAGTTGTTGATTTTCGGCAGTGGTACAATTACAGGCCAATGTGCGGGCTTCGCAGCCGACTTGGGATTTTTGATGAAAAGCACGTATTGCTCCCTTGCACATTTTCCCTTCGTACGAAATGTACTAGGCTCTACAGTAACATGTAGCGTGATTACGAAAGACTCACACTTTGACATTATATATAAAATATTACTGGAATAATTTATTGTACAGTGCACGACGCGATAGGGACTCGATAAAATTAACACTAGGTGTCGCTGCATCAGGTATAGGGGACAGCTGGCGTATGTGGAAATTACTACAATTTCTTGAAGAACAGTTGGAAGAGATCGTCCAAGAATAAC
>SWEM01000280.1:0-39161 GCA_019593585.1 Nitzschia palea | reverse complement strand
CCAATCTCCCCGTTTCGTTTGACAAGGGACGGTAAATCCCAATACCACCCCATATGTATTAATGGTACGATATTGATGGGCATTGGGGTTCAACACTTGGTATTCATCGTACAGACTTCTAAACGATGCGAGCGGTACATATTCTACCGACGGTGGTAGGTCTGTAACAGGGTCTGGATTGTTGGTGAAATGCTGAAGTCGAGGGCGTTTGGGCGCTTCTCCATCAAAGACCATTGGTTCAATGGCTCGTTTCGATGGCAATGGTGGAGTAGGTGAGGGAGTAGATGTGGGGAAGGATGGGTCAGGATCAGAGGCATCGCCGGGTAATGGCTGGTTGGATGGGACAACAACATTTGTATCAAATGGTTGTGCTTCTATCTGTACTACAACTGGTTGCTGTTCTTGAGGTTGTTGTTCAGGTAGTATGGTTCGGGGGATGGTCGGCGTCACCATCTCTTGCGACGAGGAATTTTCCATGGTTTCTTGACAATAATTTTTCCATCGTGTCCGCAAAAGACTAGGAGTTGGCGGCATTTCTTGTTCTTTCCCTCGTCCTTGAGTTGTAGATTTGGATAGCAGGTGTTTGGAAAGTACCAACTCGGAATTAAAATCAGAAGAATGGTGGAAAGTAGTACTGGAACTTGATGCTTTGGCAAGACGTAGTTCTACCTCGTCCGAATCGGCACGAAGATGAATGCTCGTATCACCCTCCTTGGTGGTTGCAGTCATGTTGCTAGAATCTCCTAAACAAATACAATAGGGAACAACGTGCACTTGATCCCACCAATCACGTGGATCCACAGCACGAGGAAAGATGGAGAGTGCGGGTACTTGGAACAGGCTTAGAATGTAGCCAGTGCCTTGGTCATTGTTTTGGGTGGTTGATACTGTCTTGGATTGTTTTTTCATCCATTGAGAGACAGCTTTGGCATACCCATCATAGAGAAATAATCGGATCGCACGTTTTCGTTGGGCAAAGGCAGCAGTTGAGGGCTTGGATGGCGATATTGGGAGGAGTTGCTCCAGTTCGAGACTAAGAACGTATTTGTAAGATGGCGACAATGGTCCATCGTCGTCCAAATTTCCAAATACCACTCGAGGCATCCGTCCTGGAATGATACAACATTGCTGTTCTTTGTACCCACGTTTGGTTTCTCGAAGTTTCCAAATCTTGTTGACTTTGCACAAATCCAATGTAATGTCTTTGGTTCGTAAATCTAGATATTGTAGCGATTGGACTGAGTGAATCGCTTGATGAAGAGGTGGGACACGCCATTTACGGCATTTTTTGGGTCTGGTTGCTTCGGCGCCATGGTTGGTATCCGGAAAGGCAGGTTGTGATGAAAGTGCTAATTCATTCGCACCTGTTTCTTCATCCTGGTCGACGTCGACTTCGTCGTCTTGATGCTGATGACGATCGTTTTCTGAATCACTGTTCCAGTTATCATTATCATCATCATCAATTTTCTTCTCACTCTCATCGTCTTCCATGTCTTCATCTTCTTCCGTAATCAATCGACGCTGATAGAAAGCCTGGAGGGATCGTCGACATATTCTACGCCATTCCTGAAATGTCACCATGTCAGGAGAATTATCAACGAGTGGTTTGACAGGAGGTCTGGACAATGCTGCCAGCAAGGGATCATTGATGCCTCCATGGTCTCGTTGAATCACCGCCTTTTCTTTTTCACTAGTTGTCAAGTCTTCCCATCGTCGATCGTGATCAATGTTGGTAACATTGGGAAGAAAATCCTTAAAGAACCCAATCAATCCAGACATGAAGTGCGCGTAGTGTAAATACGATACGATTGCAAAATGCTCACAGTCAATGGTCGGACGGCACTCTCACAAACGACAAATCATTGCAACAGACAATGCCTCTTTGTGATTGTTAGAGTGGTTCTTTCAGCTGGTTCCGGAGGATGATTTTGAAAATACCTACTACGTGTACCTTCATGGGTACGTACCTTGTACTGCCGGTACCTGCGACAAGTGCCCAATGAAACGAGACACCCCTGAATCAGATTTGACTTTTGAAGCACCTCACGGTACCATTTGCTTGGATGAAGTAAAGGATGCTATCGCGATGCCGAAATTCAATGCGGATGTGGCCGAGGCCAAGTTGGACTTCAACTCTGTCAAGATTCCCACAGAAATCATAAGCAAGCTACGAGAGTATATCGAGCTGATTGCTCGGTCGTATCGTAGCAATCCATTTCACAACTTTGAGCACGCATGTCATGTTACCATGAGTGTCAGTAAGCTCTTGCGACGTATTGTTGCACCCAGAGCTGTGACTGCTATGAAAGAAGAGGTCACATCCAAGAAAGAACGGCAGGAGATCCACGCAGAAATTCACAACTTTACCCACGGAATTACATCGGATCCCATGGCATCTTTTGCCATCATCTTCTCCGCCATGATTCACGATGTGGATCACCAGGGAGTCTCCAACACGCAACTCATCAAGGAAGAACCAGCCTTGGGGACATTCTATCGAAACAAGAGTGTTGCGGAACAAAACTCGTTAGATATTGCCTGGGATCTTCTCATGTCGGAACAATTTCTGGAGCTGAGACGCTACATTTTTGCTTGCCAGTCTGAACTCTTGAGATTCCGCCAACTGATTGTCAACATCGTTTTGGCCACTGATATCTTTGACAAGGATATTGGAGATCGTCGGAAGGCTCGCTGGGAACAAGCTTTTCAGGGAGATACCAGTTTACCAGACGAATCAATCAGCAACATGCGAGCCACAATAGTCATGGAGCACATCATCCAGGCTTCGGATGTAAGCCACACCATGCAACACTGGCATGTGTACCAGAAATGGAATCGTATGCTCTTTGTAGAAATGTATCAGGCGTGGAAGCACGGCAGAATGGGTGCCGATCCACATGAGTTTTGGTACAAGGGGGAGTTGTCATTCTTTGATAACTACATCATACCACTTGCCAAGAAGTTGAAAGAGTGCAACGTGTTTGGAGTGAGTAGTGATGAATATTTGGGATATGCATTGCGCAACAGAGCCGAGTTGGAACAGTGTGGCCAAGAGATTCTCCAGGGTATCATCGATGAAGGTGAAGCTTTGTTGTGCATTGTGTCCGAGTCAGAAAGAACTGGAACCGAATCGACTGCTTCCGTATCGTCGGACGAGTCTAAGGGGACATGAAGCACAACTCAAATTTGCACGATGTGGTCCGGCCGTTCTTTTCTACTAACTTCACCGAGTTTGGCATGCGGGAGAACTGATCTTGGTATTTTGACTGGTCATTTCTGTTTGACACATGGTAGCTTGATTTTGCTTGTATTTGGTTGAAAATATGCTTATTGGTACTGTTTTCATGGGGAGATGTTGTTGGTGGTTGATACTATGCTGATCGTATAAAGATTGAAGGGAATGTCTTGGATGGAACTTCCATCCATGGAGAAACAACTTTGGCGGACCCATGATAGAGAAATAATGGGATAGCGCGTTTCGTTGTGCCCACAACAACCGTACTGCCGTTCTTATTGTCACACTGAATTGAGATAACAATGGAGTTGTCACAGCCTAGAATGCAGCGGTAGGTTGGGTACTTGTTCAGTTCTGACCGCTGGTCTGTCACAAGGAAAAAGCCTTGACATTCCTGAATCCCCCTTGATTCTTATGAATCGAAATCCAGCTGATCTGACTAGCACGACTTCTATACCACTCGCGACTCACGACTCGCGACTCGCTATCTCGCGATGGGGACTCTATAAATAAACGAATGCCACAAGTGTGGTGTGACGTCCTACTTCCAAAAAATTACGTAGAAGAACGATATACCAGTTAGGATAGTTATCTAATTGATACACTAGATACCAGGTACTAACAGTAGATGGATTGTAGTTGTTTCTACAAAGATACAAGCGCGGGCAGCCGTTGTCACAACGGCGCGTGCTTCGGCCGTACCAGGTAACGGGTACTTGTATTTTTGAGAAAACAACGTGGTATTCTACAGGCAAATTTTCTTACGTATAAAATGTACTAGGTTCTACAACAACACTTTGCGTGATTATGAAAAGGACACACTCGTCCGGTACTGGTAATATCAGTTATGTTTCTGCCTACATAACAAAGCACTTTATTTTCCCATTCCTTTGACATGATTTCAGTACATTATTGAAACAAGATTAGTACATTTTCGAACATGATTTCATTTTTGTCTCCTATAAATTCACAAAATCTGGTGCAGATGTTCAAAACAAAATTCTGATTTGTTATTAGCATTTGCTTTCGTACCATCCTCGGAAACTGCTTGAATCTTAAAGTAAACGTTGGTCCGATGCTAACTGTAAAAATTACTTGCAGATGATAGGTCTGCGAAAAATTGCTCAAAAGACCGGGGTTGCAAAGGAGAGGAAATGGGCTTATATGGATAAAGCCGTCATCAGCACGCAAAATTAAGGTGGAAATCGCTATTTCAGACTTCAATAAATTTTTAACATCTCCCAAACCCCGAAACTCCCATGGTACCTTATATTGTGTTGATGTGTTCGACTTGGGCTTGGGTAGTGAACGCGTTTCCAGCGAAATGTGAGCAACAAGAAACAAGAAAATACCTGGTACGTACATATGCCGTCTCATCGTAAGCGCCGAACGAAGCGACATCTTGTTATTTAGGTACTGCCAAAAGGTGCTACGGGTAGAAAATGTGTCAAACGGTTACACAATTCAATTTCAAGATGGAAGTAGATGTAGTCCAAAACTTGCCAAACAGAAAATTTCAAAACCACAATACTATCAACAATGAGCCTAAGCAAAACATCCAGACTCAAGCTTTCTGCAAGTGCCGGTAGTTTGCATGCTGCTGACGACGACCCAAGCAGCGCCGCTGGAAGCTTATCGGCGAACAACGAGTCCAGCAGTGCCAACCTTAGTTCAGCTGACACCCATCAAACAGGAACTACCGATGAAGACTTCCAATCCATTAAGAATGCGCTTACCAAAAAAGAATCGCAACAGGTATTTCGTCTACGGGTTCTTGTCGTATTGATCCTTATTGCTGCCGCGGCGTCAATATCATTTTACAATATATTACCTCCAGAGGACAAGCCAATTTGACGAGTTCGAAGCTGATTATTATGGATCTGCTGAAAAAATCATCAACTCACTGCAACAATTGACAGAAACGATTTCAGCCATCGGTGGAGTTGCTGTCACAGCTACTGTCGAAGCCCAACAACAGTTTGGAAATGATACTCTGTCGAAAACCGACTCCGTATCTGGCTGGCCATTCTTTACAATGCGTTCTTTCCAAGAAAGAGCCAACAATGCCAGGGCACTCGCTGGGATACTTTACATGAGTATGAATCCGATAGTCCGATCAGATCAGCTTGGGGCATGGGAAGAATATGTCCAAAGTGATGCCAACTCTTGGATGTAAGTTCTTGCGGCAATCATTCGTGCCATCTTTCCACAATATCTCAATATGCGTTGCGGCTGCCTCTTGTCGACCAAAGCTCCGAAGGAATGTACCTTCAACAGCACAAAGGACTCACAGTCAACGGATTTGTTGACCCAGGCAATGCGAAACGAACTTGGCTCACGGATGAGACTGTCGATCCTTTACACACCTTCGACGACAAGGGCAATCCAAGCCTCTCCACAAGCAAGGGACCTTACTTACCACGCTGGCAAACGTCTCCGGTCCTCCCCATGAGTTTGGTAAACGAAAACCTCTTCGAAAAACAAATCGTATCGAACATCATAAGTGATTGTATCCGCAGCAAGGCGGCGATTATCGGTGGATTTCATTCAGCGCCCGCCGGTGGAACAAATTATCCTGATCCAAACACTACTTTCTTTGCCGCCCTCCTCAATATGTGGAAGGGGATCGAGACTGAGTATCCAGGAGACCCATTCTCTCACGTTGTCATCCCTATCTTTGACAGTGTGAATGGGACCGACCGGAACGTAGTTGGAATCATAAAGGCCACGATCTACTGGAACTGGTTCCTTCACAATATTCTGCCCCGGGATCACGTTGGTATAGTTGTGGTAATTGAAAATGCCTGTGATGGGAACTACACGTATTATATCAGGGGGTCAGAAGCGATTCCGATTGGATTCGGCGATCAACACAATCCCAGATTCAGCGCGTATCGAGTTGACGGAATTCTCACCAGTAACAGAATTGACGATGGGACAGTCTCTGGAATTGCTTTGGACAAAAAAACGTGTCCGTACACGTTTCACATATATCCCGCCCAACAGGAATACGAAAAGTACATCACAAAACAACCACTCGTGGTTTGTTTGTCGGTCGCTGCAGTTTTCATGTTAACGATTGGAATGTTCTTTGCCTATGATCGTCTTGTCGAACGACGACAGCGCTTGATCCTAGCAAAGGCGACGCAGTCCACGGCGATTGTGTCCTCGCTGTTTGTAAGTTCTTCCGAATGATCATGCACGGTCATCCTATCCATTGACCTTATGCACTCATTCGTGCTTTTCTTTGTAGCCCAAGCAAGTCCGCGATCGCCTTCTCGCCATGGAGACACAAAAGAACGAGAAAAAGAAGGGGGAGGCTCTCGTACCCGCTACCCACAAACTCAAAACATTCTTGAATGGAAACGAACTTGCTGCGCAAAACAATGATCAACCGATCGCTGACTTCTTTCCAGATTGCACAGTCTTCTTTGCTGATATTGCCGGCTTCACCGCGTGGAGTTCAACAAGAGAGCCTGCACAAGTCTTTATGCTGCTTCAGACTGTGTATCAAAACTTTGACCTTATTGCTAAGCGGCATAAAGTCTTCAAAGTTGAAACGATTGGTACGTCCCTCAATCAACCAAATCTCGTCCATTAACGTTCTTGGTTGGTTGCCGATCTAACATTTCTGCACTTGAATGTGTACTTCTCTTTTGTAGGTGATTCATACTTAGCTGTTACTGGATTGCCGGAGCCACAACCCAAACATGCTACAATCATGGCGCGGTTCGCTTGGGATTGTCTGGTTAGAATCGGGGAAATAACCAAGGAACTAGAAGTAACACTGGGTCCCGATACGAATGATCTCTCTATGCGCTTCGGACTTCACTCAGGAAGTGTCACAGCAGGTGTTTTGAAGGGTGATCGAGCCAGATTCCAACTCTTTGGAGATACTGTTAATACTGCTGCCCGGATGGAGAGCACGGGCACGAAGGGCCGCATACAAGTGTCAGAAACAACGGCTGAAATCTTAAGAAATGCTGGCAAGGGATCTTGGTTGACCAAGCGCACCGACCAAATCAACGCCAAGGGGAAAGGCGTTCTCAACACCTACTGGGTCGCACTGAAGAACGCTGGTCCAAGTAGTGGGACCGGCAGTTCCGGAGATGATATCCATGGCCAAAGAGCAATAGAGACATTACATAAGAGTGGAAATCCGAAACAGGTAGACGCCTCATATGCCAAACGCGAATCTCGTCTTGTCGATTGGATGACAGAACTTCTTACAGAACACATTGCAACAATTGTGATTGTCCGCGACAAGTGCCCCATGAAACCAGATACCTCTGAATCAGATTTGACTTTTGAAGCACCTCACGGCACCATTTGCTTGGATGAAGTAATGGATGCTATTGCGATGCCGAAATTCAATGTGGATGTGGCCGAGGCCAAGTTGGACTCCAACTCTGTCAAGATTCCCACAGAAATCATAACTCAGTTACGAGAGTTTATTGCACTCATTGCTCGGTCGTATCGTAGCAATCCATTTCACAACTTTGAGCACGCATGCCATGTTACCATGAGTGTCAGTAAGCTCTTGCGACGTATTGTCGCCCCCAACGCTGTGACTTCTATGAAAGAGGAGGTCGCATCCAAGAAGGAACGGCAGGAGATCCACGCAGAAATTCACAATTTTACCCACGGAATCACATCGGATCCCATGGCATCATTTGCCATAATCTTCTCTGCAATGATTCATGATGTAGATCACCAGGGAGTCTCCAACACGCAACTCATCAAGGAAGAACCAGCCTTGGGGGCAATGTATCGAAACAAGAGTGTTGCGGAACAAAACTCGTTGGATATTGCCTGGGATCTTCTCATATCGGAACAATTTCTGGAGCTGAGACGCTACATTTTTGCATGTCAGTCTGAACTTTTGAGATTCCGTCAATTGATTGTCAACATCGTACTTGCCACTGATATCTTTGACAAGGACATTGGAGACCGGCGCAAAGCGCGCTGGGATCAAGCTTTCCACGGAGATACCAGTTTACCAGAAGAAACAATCAGCAATATGCGAGCAACAATCGTCATGGAGCACATCATCCAAGCTTCGGATGTAAGCCACACCATGCAACACTGGCATGTGTATCAGAAGTGGAATCGTTTGTTGTTTATAGAAATGTATCAGGCGTGGAAGAACACCAGAATGGGGTCCGATCCACGTGAGTTTTGGTACAGGGGGGAGTTGTCATTCTTTGATAACTACGTCATACCACTTGCCAAGAAGTTGAAGGAGTGCAACGTGTTTGGAGTGAGTAGTGATGAATATTTGGGATATGCTTTGCGCAACAGAGCAGAGTGGGAAGAGCGTGGCCAAGAGATTCTCAAGGGTATCATTGACGAAGGTGATTCTGTTTTGTGTACCTTTTACAAGTCAGAAAGGACAGGAAACGAATCGACTTCTTCCGTTACGTCGGACGGGTCAAAGGCGACATAGGCCGCATAAACGTTATATATAGGTTATCTGGCCTTTTTATTGCGGGAGAAGGGACCATGGATCATGGTTCCTTTCATGGTAATTGTAACTTCAGATTTCTGTGTGAGACTATCATAGCTGTCTTATGCAGATGTCGCTTTTAGTTTTGGTTTTCATTTTTAGAAGTAACGGTACTACAGTATCAACGGGTATGCTAAAGGTACCGGAATCATGCTTGGAAAAAACTAAAAATCACCGTTTGAATTTTGCAAATCCTCATGGCTACACCACCAACGCAATCGCCACAATCATTTGTGGTCACTGAAAGAACTACCATCCTTGGGTTTCAATTCCCAGACACCAGGACAGAATCGTTCTGTAATGGAACAGGATACATCCGTACAGGTCAATGTGTACTGGCGCCAGAATCCTCCCTCTTCGGTGGGTCCGGCGTCTTGCAAGGCAAATTCTGGTAATATATTCAAATGTCGAAAGAGCTGTCCCAATCCCACTTGTCCCGATTCGACGAGTTGTTTACAATGCAAGGAATGGACTTGGATTTGACTATCGGCCACACAAAAGGTTTGTCCATACACTTGCAATTGAACTCGTCGATCCCAACAGGAATCACCATTCGTTGGAATACAATGATCGACAATGACAGTCACTGGTGCATCGTAATAACTACTAAACAATCGTTGGAGGTTGCCATTGGCCGTTACCGCCATGCGATCCAAGGGATGATGGATCCCATATCTCTTGGACAGACTATAGGTAGAACTAGTCACCAGACCATCTCGAAATAATACATCCTCATCATCGACTGATGGACTCATAATATCTCCAAAGTTATTTCGCCCGGATGAAATCATCGATGATTTTGCAGGTGCAATTGTTGCTGTGACTCCCTTTGTCCTCGTCGATGGACCATTTATGTTGTCATTGCTCCGAATCGTCTCGGTATTATTCCTATTCCGACCATCCATATTGTCCATCATTGGTAAATTATCCCCAAAGTCTAGATATGACAACGTCCTCATCAGATTCCACGAAGATCGCCATGATTGGCGTATTGGCAATGGAGTCCAGGCATTGGCTTGGTGTTGGAAATGCTGGAAGTTCCACAATAACCCCAAACATAGTATATTCAGCATCCACCGAGCATTCAGGTAATCATGAGGAATCGTATTGACAGTGAACATGAATGTATCGGTACCTGTTCTCAGCCAACCATGAATATGATAACTGCAGCAGGGACTTTTGCGAACACATACAATGGAATCGGCTGACTTGTTTCGTCGGAATTCGACGAAGAGAATATTCGTGAAGGTTCATGTGATCGTACTAGTCGTATCAGTATCGACCGGTACTTCTAGAAATCGACCAGAGACTCTTGGACAGGATACCGGTAGTCCTCTGTCGATAGTCGATACTGGCCTGTGTTGGCCTTCCAGTTTTCCTTGTTCCTTCCACCCACACTAGAGCTCAAATTCCCACATCTAGGAACTCTGTCGTGACCAACAACTTCACTTTTTCAGTATAGGAACTATGTTACAGGACAAATCAAAGAATTGGCCCTTATTCATTGTTATTGAATGATAACTACCGCAGCATTATTATGGAATGATGACTACCGTAGTATTCTGAACCCAATCAATTCGTCCCAACAGAAAACTTCCCTATTGAGAGACAGGATGGGTTGCCAAGGTTGCCTTTGTACCAGCAGCCTTGGCTCGCTTTCGTTCATCTCTTGCGATGAGTAGTTTGGCACGTTCGACGTCTTCTGCTGTCATGCCCTGACCACCCGTCGCAAGAAAACGTTCACGAAGTTTCTTGTTTTTGGACATTTGGGCCCTAGAATCCAGGACGGATGCTGCTTTTTTGGAAGGAAGAGTAGTATCACTCGGGTGTGTCGATGTTGTAGTATCATGTTCGTTGGATTCTTCGATAATTGTTGTCTCCTTCTCCTTTTCTAGTTTTTTTACTTGTCTCCGCTCATCCCTCTCAATGAGAATCTTGGCTCGTTGCTTGTCTTCTTCATCCATCCCTTCCCCACCGGTTTCGATATAACGCTGACGCAACAATTTATTTTTAGAGAGGGTGGTAGGATCCGCTTGCTTCGACCAAACCAACGGCTTGCTCGTTTCCGGATCGTGGCGTGGATTTCGTCGTGGTTGTTCCTTGGGCACGACAATATCCGATGGTCGGGGCTCTTGACACGAGGGACCATTACAAATTTCACGAAAGATAAAATTATCATATTGACACGAGGTGCAAATCCAAGTTGGTTGTTGGGGCTTGCTTTCGAATGATGCAAATTTTCTGGACTTGCGTTCCCTATACAACTCTGGCTGTGGAACATAGGATGGACGTGCTTCATTGCACATTTTCGAGTTGCACCAATTTCGACTCGCAAAGTTTTCATTGCCACAGCCTGGACACTTCCAGGCACCTTTTTCTTGCAGAGGATCGTCCTGATGGATCTTGGACTCTGGTCCTTGGTCTTGTTGTGACTTTTGTTCTTGTTTTTCTTGTTGCTTTTGTCGCTTGTTTTTGGCTTCTTCTATGGCCTTGCCGTCGATTTGTCGTTGTTCTTCTTCGGTTCGTTGACGTTTGAGGGCTCGTCGACGAATGGCATCTTCGGAACGTGCCATTTTCTTCTCTTTTTTTCTTTCGCTGTCAATCTATGTAAATAGATAGATAAATAGATAGTGTTGTGTGCCAATGGTTTATTGAGACTCGCACTGTTGCTCAAAGGCCATCCGAGGAATTGTAGACGGTTGCTACGGACGGAAAATGAATGCCCTTGCCTCTTGGTCTTGTCACAAATTCAGATTTGGCATCATCTCACATCATCATCAAGATCGAATGGACCATGTCCAATTCGTATAGACGGACAGGCGGCCATCGCCATCCAGTCTTGGGACAGATTCATCTGGGTAGTGGTATATAAGTATCCCAATGATTTATCGTAGAGTCGCACATAAATGGAGGGACAAATGGATTCCCTTTCCATAACAGACCCGAGTCGTACCAAACGACAGCGAAAACCTCCTGGGGATTCATCAGGTTTGTACCGAACCTACGAAAAACCCCGTGGACTTTCCCAACATGTGCTGATTGAACTCTACTGGGTATTTCTTTCGGCACTTCACGCCGGGACTCTTTTATTTTTGAACAAGCAAGTATCTTTCGAGGGTTAGAGGTGCATCAAACCGGATCACATTACTTTATCTTGCGGGGAATTTTGCAGACCAACAGTACTTTATGGACAACGTGCAACAAGGAACTCGTCAGTAATCTTTGGAGTTGGACTTGGTGAGACTTTTCTCTCAACTTCATTCAACACCGCGCACCGTCCGGAAAACCGATGCCACCAAGGGCAGCCATGACAATGTACTGGTTGCTTCTTCTTCATTTCATATCCTATTGGACTGTAGCGACAGCAGCGTCACGGACAATACCGATTCGATTCAATAATGATATCGATGAGAAACCTCCGACACCTGCACCAGGTCGGAATTTGGGATCGGCGGAAAGATGATTCTACTACAAGTACGAGTGATCTTGCCACTCAGGCGTGGGGCCCTCGGGAGGGTCCAGGAGGAAATGGGGACACGATTTCAATCACCTCCTTGTACCCCCCCGACAATGCTAGTTTAGACAGTAGCTTTCAAGAAAAGCTTACCCTCTCGTTTCAGATCAAGGCACTCAACATCAAACGAGTCCGAGTCTTTTTTGGATTGACTGGTGACGAAACAGCAAGAACCATGACTCGTGGTAACGCGGGCTCGTATTCTCTTTCCCTCACCAGTATTCCTTCGGGTACCTATTCATGGCGCATGGACGTCATTCTCGACACTGGCGATAGCGAGACGACTAAGAAACAAAGTTTCGGTCCTTGGGAATTCACTGTGGAAGGTAAGGATTGCCCATACAGCAGCAGCAGCAGCGAAGACACTTGTTACATCTTACTTTTGCGGTTCACTCACACAACATGCTCTGTCAATTTTGAATCCATGATTCCTTGTTTTTACTGGTAGGCGAGCCAACCGACTCTCCAACCGAAACCCCTGACGCATCGGACGGACCACCAACCAACACATCGATCACCCCAGGTCTTCAAAGTGATTGCCTTACTGTGGACTCTGTCAATTACAATATTTGCCTCGACCTCAAGAGCGTTAGTGGGAAATATGAATCGTGGATGGAGGACTTTGGTGCTGCCAAGCGGCGATGGGAATCGATTCTCAAAGACGACGGCCAAAATCCTGTCAATCTCGATCCCCATTGGAAGGTCAACCGGGAATATATTGCAACGTCGTTGCCGCCTCTTGTGGATGACCTTTACATCAGTGGGTTCTTGGAGCCCAATGATGGCGAGGGGGGCGTCCTTGGTATGGCGGGACCCTATTTCATGAGAACCGACTCCAAAGGGTTCAAACGACCCATCGCTGGGTACATGTACTTTGATACTGCCGACGAGGATTGGCTTCGTAAGGATGGGATATGGGTTAACACCATCATTCATGAAATGGGTCATGTTTTGGGCCTTGGCACCATGTGGAGACAGAATGGTCTCCATTCGGGATCCGTCACCGACGACCGGTATCGAGCGAATTCCAACGCCGAGGCTGCTTGGGAACAGCTTTGTCCGGGGGGCCGACTCCCCGTTGAAACGTTGAACATCTCGGAAGGCATTGATGGTGGTACTGCCGGTGGCCATTGGGATGAAGACTGCTTGGCCAATGAAATGATGACTGGGTTTGTAAATACGAAGATGCCACTCTCAAACATTACCATTGCTTCTCTCGCTGATATGGGTTACACTGTCAACTACAGTCTTGCAGACCCATTTGGTAGGCAAGACCTTGGTCAATGTGGAGATTATTGTCCCGATCTTCAAAAGCGTCGGCACCTTCGTGGTACTATATCACGCGGGGGACGACGGTTTCGAAGAGAAGTGAGCCCCAATGGTCACAAGAAGATTCTGCAAGCGGCTGCCAAGCACATGACCAAGCTTCGATCTAACCAACCAGTATCATTGCCTTCCAATCTGGAATATCATGCTGGCCGGCGCCTAACCGTCTACATTTTGGACGAAGATGGAGACGTCAAAGATCAGACAGTTTCATGGGAGGAAGCGAAACAATATGCTCCCGCCGACATGGATTAGTTTCGGATAGATAGATAGAATCAACGTAATGTACAATTATTAACTGTAAATAGAGAATCTTGAGAATGTTGGGGAAAGATATCAATTCACTACTTGTGAAGATCATTTGCCTATGATTTGAATGGCTGGAAAAGCGCGTGCATAGTAGCATAATGCGGGAGAAAACGTCCTTGTTTCATGTCAGCTTGCTGAATGCATCGAGAGACAAGTTATTCTTGGCAGTTGAAATATCATGACATGTCGTTCTACTAGAGACAATATCCATGGAGAAAAGGCTTAACTTAGTTCTTTGATTCAAGTTTTGTACGTGCACCAAATATTCCGTCAATTGGAATCAATGATATCTTGTTTGTTTTACTGACTTATTTTAGGCAAAGCAGACAGAATCCACTGAGGACCTAGCTACAGGCGCAACAAACGCTACTCAGGATGAACCATCAAGGCTGATACAGAGTGCACAAAGTCTTCAAAGTGATTAACGTACCATCGACGACTCCATAATATTTACCTGGATCTCAAAAGTATCCGTGACAAAAATGAACCATGGGTAAAGAATTTTGGTGCAACTAAGCGGGGGTGGGAATCGATTCGGAACAATTGACAACAACAATGGACGGCTGTCCTTTCGACCTTCCTGGAATGTTCCGTCGGGAATGGATCGCACCATCGTTGGCTGACGCCTCTTGTTGATGAGATTTATATTTCTTGGAACCTTACGTATGGCTGGACCGTATTTCACGAGGTCAGAATCAAAAGATACAAACAAATCCAAAGATTCAGATTGTGATATATTGTGGGCCTAGAAAAGAGGCGAACCTGCCGTTATCAGAACCGAAATTTCTATCCAACCATATATAATGTCCAAAGGTCCCGCTTCGTCACCGCTTTGCACGATTGCATGCGAAAGACTGGATGACCGTTGGGCAATATTATAAACAGCCAGCCTTTCCCACAGAGACATGTGTCTTCGAGGATGCAACTGCGACTGGAGGACGTTCTTGTGTCTATACGAAGTTGCACGTTGTGCATGTGACCACCAACTGGTTGCACGAGTGAAGTATATCATTCGAATATGGTCATTGCGCCTGATGACATGACCAAACCACGTCGAGAAAGTAGCCCAAATCAAAGACTACCCTTACCTGTGAATAACGCGGGGACTTGTTTACTCATTGCTGGGGTTGACAAATTCGAAGTCGACTAGGTTTCGTTTGCTTGCTGATTCTTTCTCATTCGCAGAGGACCTTTTATCGGCACCGTGTCGTCAAGTTGGATACAAGGTCAAAGTCACAGGCGAAACACAGGGAACTCCACTATTGACAGTTCCTTCCCTTGTGAGTTCAACTACCGTTTAAGCAGGTGTTCAAGATCATCAAACGAACCAACAATAGTAGATCAATAGAGATTCAAGACGATAAAAATGAAAGGGAGGATCCTTGCCACAGCGGCTACGTTGCTAGTGTTCCTTTGCCCATGGATTGCAGCGCTACCTTCCAAAGTTGCACCGATAACCATCCCACCTGACATCACCAAAGCCCCGAGTTCTAATGGTGACACTTCTGTCTCGACTTATTCCGGGGGCGGTTTGACGGTAGCGGGAAACCAAAAGGGTGAAATACCCGTTGAGCTTACATCCTTCTCTCCACCAGATAATGCTACCTTAGATGCCAGCTTCCAAGAAAAGTTGACCCTTTCGTTAGATATCAAAGCGACTGCGGTCAGGAGGGTCCGAATCTTTGTGGAATTGGTTGGTGGGGGAGGGAATAAATATGTGATCCGAGGAGACTCGGACTCTTACGGTCTCTCCCTTACCAATGTTCCTTCGGGCGCGTATTTGTGGCGTGTTGAAGTTGTTACCGACAGCACGGATCCCAATCTGAAGAGACAGAAATTTGGCCCCTGGGGGTTCACTCTGGGAGGTAAGAAGATATGCACTACGTTTCCATCCCAAGGTAGTGGTGTGGAAAGATATGTACTCACTTTTCTTGCATTGCCTGCTCGTTTCTAAATAGGATCAACAACAGAATCGCCAAACCCAAACCAACCTCCATCGACTGGTGCTCCCGGAGCCGCGCCGGATGGACCTCCAACACCCACACCGGTCACCGCAGGTCTTCAGGCTGACTGCCTGACAATAGACCCAATCAATTACAATATTTGCCTCGATCTCAAGAGCGTTAGTGGCAACTTTGAGCCTTGGATGAATGCCTTTGCTGCAGCCAAGTTGCGATGGCAATCTATTTTGAAAGACGACGGGCAAAATCCTGTCAATCTCGAACCCTATTGGAAGATCAATCGGGACTTGATCGCCACAGCGTTGCCACCCCTTTTGGATGACATTTACATTAGCGGGTTCCTGGAGCCAAATGATGGCGAGGGGGGCATCCTTGGTATGGCTGCACCGTACCTCATGAGGACCGATCCCAAAGGATACAAACGACCCATCGCTGGGTACATGAGCTTTGATTCTGCCGACCAGGATTGGCTCACTCAGCAGGGAATTTGGACCAATACGATCCTTCATGAAATGGGCCATGTTTTGGGCCTTGGCACCATGTGGAGACAGAATGGTCTCACTACGGGATCTGTCAACGATGACCGATATAGAGCGAATTCCCTCGCCGAGGCTGCTTGGGAACAGATTTGTCCCGGAGGTCGACTCCCAGTTGAAACGTTGAACGTCTCGGAAGGGATTGCTTATGGTACTGCTGGAGGGCATTGGGATGAAGACTGTTTGGTCAATGAGCTCATGACAGGGTTTGTGAACCAGGAGATGCCACTCTCGAACATAACCATTGCTTCCCTGGCTGATATGGGTTACATTGTCAACTACAGTCTTGCGGATCCATTTGGTAGGGAAGACCTTGGTCAATGTGGAGATTACTGTCCTGGCCTTAATACCCGACTCTTACGTGGCACTGTACAACCACAACGACCATTTCGAAAGAAAGTGAGCCCTAATGGTCACAAGAAGATCCTTCAAGCGGCTGCCAAGCATATGCACAAGCTTCGATCGGCCAAGTCGACACCATTACCATCGAATCTGGAATATTTTGCAGAGCACCTGACTGTCTACATTTTGGACGAGGATGGAGGTGTAAAAGATGAGACAGTTTCATGGGAGGAAGCCAAACAATACGCTCCGAATGACATTGCGGTCTAGGTGGTTTTGTCCAATGAAGCCGACTTTTACAAATATATACAGTTAATAGATGATTAGGGTAGATTCCATGACCAATCGAAGGTGTCGTTCCACCGATGTACCATTTAAGATTCATAATATGTGTATCACGCAGTCATCCTTCCGAACGAGTGAATGTCACCAAAGTTTCTTGTGAAAGAACGGCGAACGGTAAATATGCCCCTAGCATCCCACATACACCCAAAAAACTTGGAGAATGCCACCGCTGGGAATGGTAACCCACAGTCACCCGGCTTGGAAAGAAAGCACGGCGAAGGATCGATCGGTTCTTGCCAAAATGTCTTGTTCGAAAAACCGTTCGACCATTGCAACCACGGGGGCACGATATATGCAATCAATGGCTAAAGTATCCATTCGTTGTTCCTACCATACTCTGTCATAGTTGAAAGATGAAGAAGAGTTGGACCAGGTCCATGATCCTACTACTGGGTATGGTCTTGGTAACACGAGCCGATGAGAAAGCTACGACACTGCACCAATCCAAGAACCCTCGTAGGAACAAGCGGGCACTGAAAAAGTCGGCCAAGTCCAATGCTCGTCAGGAAGTATCCTCGAACGAATCATTATTAGGGTCAGCTTCCGAATCTACGTCAGTCATGAATGGAGATGATTATGAGCTTTCTATTTCGGACGAAACCTTTACCTACATTCAATCTCCTCCCGCATCTTCCACTTCTTTACCGGGAGCATCCTTGTATGATCAAGGGCAAGCTTCCTATCGCTTATCCGCCACTGTTCAAAGTCGATTCCCTATCCGCACTGTTTTTTTTCAAGTGACTCGTATGGGTTCTAAAAGATCTCGCCGCATTTATCGAGGATTTCAAGATGCCAGTACTGGACCCTCATCGTACTATGTGCAACTGGTAGGCCTAGAGCCTGGGACATATAAATGGTCGGCCAAAGCCCTTGTCAGGGTGGGTTCTAGGTCGGGAATGGAATACTCTCCCGGAGAATACACGTTTGAAGTTTCTCGTAAGTTGGGTTTCGGCGGGTGGCACGCTGAGGATGCTTGGCGTCCTACGTTTGTCCAGGACACCCATTCTCACCCTTTCCTTTGTTGTTGTTGTTCTTGTAAAACACACAGCTCCATCGACCAAGCAGCCTTCGTCATCACCAGTGGCAATCGCGTCAGTAGCGCCATCTAGGGCTCCGTTTCCAATCACTCGTCAAGAGGTGACTCCACCACCGCCAACACTGCCACCAACATTGGCACCCACCGGACCGCCTCCACCTCCGCCGTCACCTCCACCAACAGACCCACCAACCCCCGCTCCTCAAGAGTCAACAAACACTTCGGTTCGATATGGACTCCAAGAAGATTGTCAGACGGTGGATTCCACCAAATTCAATATATGTTTAGACTTGAAAAGCCAAAGTGGACAATATGAAAGCTGGATGGACGCCTTTGCATTGGCTCGGGATCGGTGGCAACAAGTCATTATAGCCGATGGGGGTAAAGCGGTAGATATTCGACGTTGGTTTCCCAAACAAGACATTGCCACCCAGCTGCCCCCCGTGGTCGATGATTTGTACGTGTCATGCAATGCCGTTTCCATTGATGGTCCTGGTCGGATTCTGGGCATGTCTGGTCCTTCAGTGGTCCGCAAGACCAATGGCAAAGTCCAACCAGTCGGTGGTATTATGAAATTTGATATTGATGATATCCGGCTTTTGAAAGATGATGAATGGAAGGCGGTTATTCTTCATGAATTGGGACACGTACTGGGTATTGGAAGTTTGTGGGCGAAAAATGGACTAACTTCTGGCTTGATGACCTCGGATAACTATTCTGGAGTCTATGCCCAGGCCGAATGGCAAGCCCTCTGTCCAGGTGGACGGGTACCCGTGGAAACGGATGGATCGGTGGGGACGGCCGGATGTCACTGGGATGAAGAGTGCCTCAAGGGTGAACTCATGACGGGATATCTAAGTCCCAATGCTATGCAACTGTCACGAATAACCATTGGTTCTCTCAAGGATATGGGGTATGGGGTAAACATGGACGCGGCAGATGTGTATACTCGAGCCAACTTGGGCCGATGTGGCAAATACTGCCCGGGGGAACGACGACGAAATCTTCGTGGTGATACCTATGACAAGAGTAAGGAACGGGTGAGCGAACAAGGCCGTTTGGACATTCTCAAAGCAGCGGCACACGAGCTACAAAGTCGTCAAAAAGGTGCACCCACTGATCTTCCCGACGAATACGAGTATTTTGCTACCGAATCCATCACTGTTTTCCTTCGAGACTATGATGGATTGATCAAGGAGGATTCTGTTACCTATGCCGAAGTACAAGCCCACATTGTACAAAGTACCGGCAACATCTTTAACCACGACGAAAGTGTATCACACAACAGAACCGTGCAATAGAGGTGGAATTTACAACAGTTATCAAAACTACCAGGAACTATTTTACACTGGTGAACTAGTTGGTGGCTGCAACATTGAACTTGTCGAGCAATTGTTGAACTTGCTTGTCGGTCAATTCGATCCAAATCTCATTGCGACGAAACATGGGAAGACAAAAGGGTGGATTGTATCCCCAGAACTGATACTGTTTCAACGCAAAATCTTTGGATATGCCATCCACACCGTCCAGTGTGAGCTGTTCGGCCATGGCCGTGGCCACCTCTTTACTTATCTTGTCGGACCAAAGTCCGCTAAATCTATGGACGACTCCTACCTGGGGTGGGATAGACTCTATCTGAACATTTGGGTTGGTAGGCTTGGGAATCTTTTCCATACTGTCCAATTCCGCAGGAAGAATGAATTTCATAATCTTGTGACCATTGTCACCATTGGCAATCGCTTGCTCTTGTTGCTGCTCTTGTTGATTTTGCATAACGACCGGTGCCGTCATACTAATGGGTTGTTGGCCCGTATTTTCCGGTTTTCCAAACACTCCAATATATCTGGCCAGGGCACGAAAGGGTGACCCCTCGTCTTCCTTGGCCTCGTACCGAACCTCGGCAGCAAAGCGTTCATGGTACCTTCGAATTTCATAACTAGTCTTGACATTTTTTCCCACACGCTGTAGGAGAACCTGATGAACAGGTTCGGCAACACTTTCTTTTCCAAACACGGATCCCATTGTTTCACTTGTTGCGGTTGTTTCGTGTGCGAATAAAACGGCAGTCGGGCTATGAGTGTTTTCTTGCAATGATGCCCAGTGGTACAGTCTTCGTTTTTGTGACCACAGCCTTCAGGTTTGACTTGTGCAAAGAACCAGAATGCAACTCGAACGACGACCAAAGCGAGGCGATCGGTCAGCAGCAGTTCACATGGCGTGTACGTTGCATGGACGTTGCACTTCCTTCATTCCCATTTGGAAATGTGCAAGGCGAAATGGATGAGTCACAAAGTGCGTGTCGAGTACTTGTAATCCAGTTAGTCCACTTTGAATCCACCAAAACTACGGTACAAATAGATACTACTAAGTATTAACGGAGTACTTGATAGGGAACGCTTTCGAGTTGGTGAAATGCTTGTCTAATAGAGCAAACTTTCACTTAATCGGCTATGACAGTCAAATGGCTCATTGGGATTGTTGGAATAAAACACCATTTCCATCACTTGTTGTTGAATCTCGGACGTGTTGATGGAATCGGGACGTTGATACCAAGCGGGCGGGGATCGTCTCGTACAGGTCTTGTTCGAGACACCGTCCCTCAAACCCATACTGGTAGATTCATAATCCAACAAAACACTACTCGAGCCACTAGTATTGAGTGGTGACCCAGCCGCATGATCCACTTTCCCCTTGCGCTTTGGATGTGACGACGCGAAACTTCCAGTACTGTGATAAGGATCAAATGTACTGTGAGGATCAAATGGTCCCGTATACCCCGTTGTCAAACTTTCCGAGCTTGTCACGATAGTTTCTTCGCTCGGTGGACTGTTACAAATGATCAAATCAAAGGGATCCCCTTTCCCTGGTCGCACACAAAGCAGACTATCCAGCCCATTCATGACTCGTTCCCTCTCGTGACGAAAGTCACGATTCGATATGGCTCTGCTTGACCTTTCCCCTGTTGTTGCCGCTGGTGTTGAGCCCCCTTCTTCCTGAATATCCTTCCCCAGTTTAGAATCTTCAATGGGCTTGTACGATGAGCACAACAATCGTCTCGGGTTGAATATCGATCCACTTTTACTGCTGTCAAAACTTGTATCAAGCGTTGATGTGGCAGTTTCAAACGTTAAGGATGGTCTTCGAAGAGGAAGTGGGAGTTCGGTGGGTGAAGGTTCGGATGGAGACTCGATAGTATCGACGCCAAAGTATTGTGGAAGTGAACCATCATTCGGATTGCATTCCAGTTCGTACGTAGATTCATTTCTCAAGGATGATCTTTGTCTTGGAATTGGAAGTTGGTGCCTTGACGGCTGCGATCGAGTTTTAACATGGAACGATGGTTGAGTTGCCTCAATATTCCTGGGGTCATCATTCGAAGTGTCCAATCGTTTGTCGTTGGATCGTTCTTGTACCAAAGTTCTGTCTCGTTGTCTGGCTCGCTTGTCTTTAATTTCCTGCAATCGTCGTTTCAATGCGGCGATATCATCCTTGGACGAGTCCTTTCTAGATGGAGATGGAACTTGACTGTCAGGAGGAGGGACGTTGTCAATGGGTAGTGAAGGAGAATGTACCCTGATTTTTCGGGGAAACGCCGAACTCTTGAACTTGGGTGCCGAGCTAAATGGAAATAAAATGATCTGTGGCTCCCCAATTGGATCTGGACGGCCATCCAAGGGAGAGTTGTAGGGATCATACGGTGCCGGTACCATGGTCGTTGGAAATATTGATTGTTTGATCAAGATTATTGTTGCTGCTGGGTTGGACGCCAGGGCTTTCCTCATCGCCCCGCCTCCCACCAACTGTTCCTGTTTTTTGGTATCAATTCAAAGGACTAGAAATAAGTCGGCCACATGGTGCATAATCCGTGATTCGCGGATTTTGGGGTGGTCCTTTTCTTCATATATGAGGATAGCATATTGTCACACCAATCCAAATTGTCGCGCCAAATTGGGTACTATCCGGCGGGGGAGTGGATGGAAAACATGTGTGTCACACTGGAAGGAAATTGCGCTAAGTATGAAAAACTTCGGCCACATGGCCATGGCCCCATGCCACAAAATGATGACAAGGAAATGGTGCAAGACCATGAAGAAACCAACGATGTGACTGCCGGTGAAGAGTTTCTGTTTGGGTTGCGACTACAGTCTTTGGAAGGAATAGGAGAAGATGATGACTCGGTACCCGCTGTATGCCCAGACATTCGTTACGACAAGAACGACATTGCACCGACAGCAGAGTGGGTAAAAGCTCTTTGTGCCTATGAACACGACTTTGCTATACCAAAACTGACAAGGATTTTGAGAAACTGTTTGAATGGGCCGTCAATCAAGGAGTTACCATTGACGGCATTTGCTGTCAAACCGACTCTTATGGTGGGCGTGGGATCTTTGCAACTCGAGAACTTGCCCAAGGTGAAATCATTGTTGTGCTTCCCCGATCTTTGCGTTGGGGTCAGTCTCATGCCTGCAAGACCATGTCATTATTACCAACATCAACCCCCGATTTGATAGCCTTGACGTTACTTGTACTCCACATGTGTCAAGAAGATCACATATATACCAAATGTTTACCACATGGAATTCCTTCCAACGCACTGCTGTTTTCACAAGAAGACATGGATTTCTGGGACCATGTGGATGGCACGTATTCCGAAGCCATTCGACGCAATCGTTCTCTGGGAGAAGGTTGTCAGGGATATATTCGCCACATTTTGATGCAAGAAGAGTCGCCTTTTACCTCTACCTTTAGTTCCACGTTTTCCTGGGCCGTCACCATGGTCAAGTCACGCAGTGGATCGAGTAGTGGCTACTGGATCACGCCCATCCTGGACTTGCTCAATCATTCCCCTCGTCCCAACGCTAAAATTTCGGTGGGAAACGAAGGACAATTACTCCTCCAAGTAGCAACCAGCGTCACGAGTGGGACAGAAATCACCATGGACTATCAAGTCGAGAATGACGCAACGCTGCTGGCATCCTGTGGATTTTCCCTTGTCCATACGACCGGTGTTCCAAGACGCATTTAAAAGGCTCGAACAATGTCTCAGCTGCCCAAGTCTTGCCCATTACCATGCTTGAACAAAAGAATGAACAAAATGTTGTCTTTACACACACTACCTTATCCGTTTCGCTGTCCTTGCTATTGGGTTTTAAGGCAGTGGAATTATTCTGATGGGACTCGCTATTACAGGAACGATGTTTGGATGCTCTTGGATTCGGACCAAATACTGACGCATTGGGTCGCCAAGGGGATAGCTTTTTATGTTTTCTGGCGGGTTGTATGTCATCGTGGGATAGTTGCTGGAGATGTGCGACCTACTCTAACGTTAGTACAAGACAAACCAATCATATTAATCGAAAGGCGTCCGCCAAAACGGGAATTTTACCAGGTTTTGGTCGGTGAATACAACCATGGTCACCATACTTTCACTCCATGCCTTCAAACTATAACGGCGACTTTGCAGACATAGATGATGTACAGGAATGGCCTCACTGCCATTATAATACAAAAAAACGCTGTTAATCTTCCATAGTTTTCTCGGTTTGAAATATACACTACAAGTAGATGTGTTTTACTGAAAGTTTTCACTGCCTACTTTGTGGGCTTCGTCCATGAGTTGCCATTCCGTCACGCCCCGGCTTCGATAATCAAAGTGGCTCCATCATTCAACCAGTCGGGAGAAGTTCCTCCTAGAAGTTCTTCAACATAATAAGTATACACATAGTAGTCTTGACCAAGGGTGGTAGGAACTTGACATTCGCCATTGCAGTTCGAATTTAGGCATTCCAGTGCACTACACGAAGACCCTGTGAGCACCACGGCACTAATCTCCACACTCCAGCTTTCGAAATAAGTCACATTCGTGACGACGAGTACTGGCTGTCCGGTACCAATAAATTGGTAGAAATTGCCCACTGGGCTAGTAAGACCACCCACCCATGATGCCTGCGTACAGTTGGTCATCTCAGGATCACCAGTAGCCTGAACGAGGTTGATCGGTATGGTAGAACCCATGTCCAGCAATGGCGCGTTGGCACAAAAATCTGCCTCTGCCAAGGCTTCTCCCTCGGTGGTAACTTGCAAAATGAATGTTCCTTCCGCGCCATTCTTGCCGTGCACCAAAACAAAATAGAGCTCGTCGGCATTCGAAGACCAAGCCACCTGACTTTTTCTAGAACAGAAATCGTCATTTCCATCAACGCATACATTCCCAGATGACAATATGGATATTTGAGTATCTAATCCTGTTGGAGAGCCACATGTAGATGCTGTAATTGTTTTACCATTGCCCGTGACCGAGTACCAAACGCCGGGTCCAGACGGAACCGATGCCGATCCACACGCCGGTACGTCCGATGCAACTTTGGAGCCAACTGTGGACCCTCCCATCACGGTATTGAGTCCAGGTGTTAGAGGTCCAAACGCGTTTTCCAGAGAGTCGTTGGTCTCTATAGTCAACAGGAAATCTTTATTCCCTGGTTCCATTACGCCTTCTTCCGGAACGGAAACCAGAACCAGATAGTCTGTCCCCAGGTCGGCTTCCCACTGTACAGTACTTTCGTATTGCCAATTGGGATAATAGACTTCATAATTACATTCACCGCCACAACTGTTGTAGACATGAATATCCACAAAGCTTTCCGTTCGGATAATAACGGGGAATCCTTCCCCATGAAATATATACCAACGCCCAGGAGTCGAACAAATTGCATAGGAAGCAACGGTACTATACTCGCAAAATACAACCGTGGTTCCGATCGAGTCCTCTAGACTTCCAGAAACATTTTGTCTGACCACAAGTGGATGCGCCTCGTCGCAATACGTATTGTTTAGAGGTACAAAAGTTGGCATAAGGGAAGGTTGATCTGAAGGTTGATCCGTGCGTTCTGTGTTCGACGAAGGGACGCCAGTCATGGAGGAAGATGTCTTTCTTGAAAGTACCGTGCCTGCAGTAACGGCAACTATGAAAACCAATAGGATACAAAAGCAACCGCCAAGAAGGTAGAATTTTCCGCCTTGGTCCTTATTCTCTGCATCGATTGCCACCACTTCTGCTTTCGTGGCTTGGACTGTCAGCTCGGCCAAGAGTTTCTCGCGGGTTTCGTGTTCATATTTTTCCCTTTCTTGCTCTAACAACAAAGATGTGGAAGACTCGTCCACAACGTGTGCCTCCACAGCAGTAGTATTGTCATGCGACTCGGTTGGTCCCGACGTGATGCTTTGCGACAATTCAATCATGTCATTGCGTCCTCCTTCCACGTCGGACTGGGCGTCATCGTCGTCACGTAATCTTCTTGTAACGCTAAAAGCACCGATTTGAACAATGCCGTTGTTCTCTCCTGACAAGGAATCGGTACCTGATGTCCCTCCCCCTCCCTTGCGAGTCTTTTGTTTCATGTTGTCCAATCTCCCCGATAGGCGATTATCATGAGCTGGTGTCAAGGGCTCGTTGTTGCCCTTGGTGTCTTGTTGAGCGGAATCATTAGGACTTGTAGTGGAATCAGCAGCTGTTGCCAATTGCAACGGTGGCGTTGTCCGACGAGAGCCTCGGCCTTTGGACTTGGTCGCTTTCTCCAATGATTGATTCATGAAAACTTGGCCTCGAATGTCAAACTGATCGAGTCAAGATTCGGTTGGATGCCACCCTTTTTTCCGCGACGAATCGGGATACGCAGACTAATGAAATTTTTCTGCCTTGAGCGATGACTGAGACAATTCTCTCCTCTTTGTCCCGTGATGTGATTTTGTTGGGGGTATCCTTTTTACGGTAGAGCATAGCGACTTTTCCAAAGAAATGCATGACGGGGTTGTATGTAGAATGGGAGCTGGGAAATCTTGTCGTTGAAGCTGTACCAGGGTACCTGGTAACTACCGTTAATGTAACGTACCAGGTACCAGGTACGGCTGGCACCGGTGTGGGAGGAACATGTCCCAGTACTGACTGATTCGAGTCAAAAACCGAACGGACAGACGGAAAAATGTTATTCCAGTGTACCTGGTAGAAGTATTGCCACTACTAACTATAAGTACTACTAACAGTACTTCCCTCTTGCGCTGTCGGCACAAACTCGAACTAAAACGTTTGGACTATATTATCCGAAAGCTCACTCTTGCCAATACTACGGTAGTATGAATTTACGGTTAGCTTTCGATGTGTTGTAATCCAGCAAATCAGGAGATTTTGTCGGATTCGGTTGGCGGTGTTATCCACCGTGCTGTCCTTACGAAGTTCTCTATTCTTTCTAATTGTGACTGGATTACGTTTTTACTGCTGTTGCGGGAGTGGCTCACGAATTACCATTCCGTTATGCCCCCGCTTCAATAGTCAAAGTGACTCCACCATTCAACCATTCGCGATAACTTTCAAGTAGACTTTCTTCTATGTAAGAAGCATAGACGTAGTAGACCTGTCCGAGGGTGGTAGAAACTTGGATTTCCCCCATGAACTTGGAATGTAGGCATTCCAGCGCACTACAGGAAGTCCCTGTCAGCACCACGACATCAATCTCCACATACAAGCTTGGGAATTGCGAAGTCATGTTCGTGACGACGAGAACTGGTTGTCCGGTACCAATAAAGTGATAGAAATTGCCCACCGGGCTAGTAGGACCACCCACCCAAAACGATTGTGTGCAGTTGGTCATGTCAGGATCCCGAGTAGCCTGCAAAAGGTTAATGGGGATTGTAGAGCCCAGGTCTATTAACTGCGCATTGGCACAAAAATCGGCCTCTGCCAAGGATTCACCCTCGGTGGTAACCTGCAAGATGAATGTTCCTTCCGCGCCATTCTTGCCATGAACAAAAACATAATAGAGCTCGTCTGCATTCGACGACCAAGCCACCTGACTTTTGCCAGAACAGAAATCGTCATTTCCATCAACGCACACATTCCCAGATGATAATATGGATATTTGAGTATCTAATCCTGTTGGAGAACCACAGGTCGATGCTGTGATGGTTTTACCATTGCCCATGACCGAGTACCAAACGCCGGGTCCCGAGGGGACCAATGCCGATCCACAGGCTGGTACGTCCGATGCAACTTTGGATCCGACAGTGGAACCTCCCACGACAGTATTGAGTCCAGGTATAAGAGGCCCAAACGCGTTTTCCGGAGAGTCGTTGGTCTCTATTTTCAACAAGAAATCTTTATTCCCTGTTTCCATCCCTTGTTCGGGAACGGAAACCAGAACCAGATAGTCTGTCCCCAGGTCGGCTTCCCACTGTACAGTACTTTCATTCTGCCAATTGGGATAATAGCCGTCCTTATAACATTCACCATCACAACTAAGGTAGACATGAATATCCACAAAGTTATCCGTCCGGATAACAACGGGGAAGCCTTCCCCATGATATATAAACCAACGCCCAGGAGCCAAAACCGCATAGGAAGCAATGGAACTATACTCACAAAAGACAACCATGGTTTCGATCGAGTCATCTAGACTTCCAGAAACATTTTGTCCGACCACAAGTGGATGCGCCTCGTCGCAATAGGTATTGTTTAGAGGCAAAAAAGTCGGCATCAGGGACATTTGATACGACGGTTCTGGCGTTGACGTGGTTACTGTCATGGCAGATGTCTTTCTGGAAATTGTCGTGCCTACCGTAATGGCGACTATCAAGACCAATAGGATACAAAAGCAACCACCAAGAATCAAGAATTTTCCGCCTTGGCCCTTTTTCTCTTCATTGATTACCACCACTTCTGCGTGCGAGGCTTGGACTGTCAGTTCGGCCAAGAGTTTCTCACGGGTTTCTTGTTCATATTTTTCCTTTTCTTGCTCCAACAAAGATGTGGAGGACTCGTCCACAACATGTGCCTCTACAGCAGTAGTATTGTCATATGACTCGATAGGTTCCGACGTATCAAATGATTCAATATCATTATCGCCACCATCGACGTGGGTGTCATCATCATCAGCCCTCCAGGGTGTCACACTAATAGCTCCAATTTGAATCATGCCATTGTTCTCTGACAGGGATTCGGTAAATGATGTCGCTCCCCCACCCTTGCGAGACTTCCGTTTCATACTGTCCAATCTCCCCGATTGGCGATTTTCATGCGCCTGGGTCACTACTGGCACGTTGAGGTCTTCGGCGACAGCATTCGTACTACTTGTAGTAGAACTAGCGATTGCTGTCTGTTGCAACGGAGGCGTTGTCCGACGAGAGCCTCGGATTTTGGACTTGGTCGTTTTCTCCAATGATTTCTTCATGAACAACTTTGCGACCACAGAGATTCTGTTGGATATGTCACCTTTTCCAGTGACAAATCAGTAGGCGCTTTTTACCCTCAACAAGAATGAGACCGGAATACGATGGAACAATACCGAAAAAATTCATCCTTGACTTGGAGGGATAGGCGTGCGATGGTTTTTTGTGCCACAGAAGAGTAGGTGTTGCGTGAGAGTGTGTGACAGTGAGGCAAGATTGCATTTTTCCAAGGATATATTGAGAGGATTAAATGCCCGCTGTGGAACTTTGTTCTGCAAATGGTTGCGTGAAGTAATTGGTTCCGGAACTGTGTTTTCGCTGCAATTTGACTGAGTCGAGTCAATCTTCAATTCCTCAGGGACCCGGTACCAGTGGGTGGCATCTAATAATAACCATGTTGGAGACTCTCTACTGCTTTATAACATTGCAATGGTAACTCTTACTGTAATAAGCATTATCTGCTTTACGTTTCTCTGATTGTTTCCAATCTACTTACATCATTCATTACTAGAAGAAATCGACATCGCTCATGGGCTAGGTTCACGATCCAGTCGACTTAACTCACAAGAGTCAACTAACGGGACAAGTACAAGGCAGACATCAACACCTCCGACATGACCAACTCCGGTAGTACCTCCATAAAAACGTACTACCGGTACTACTTGTGGTAGTTTCGTGACTGAAGATATGATCTCATGCTTGTTACCTGGGACCACTAATAATTCAGCTGCAGGCTAGCCTTTACATGGGAAACTGCTCTTTGTCGTTCACTACAAGTATTGCATGAGTTGGAAATATATGACGTAACATTTGATAAGGAATCGAGAAGGTATCGCGCATGTTTTGCATTCTTGGTGGGTAGCGAAGGGCGATTACTCCTCCAAGCAGCATTCTATACACATCCCGCGAAAGGTACAAATCAATGACGCAAGTCGCAATGGTGTGCCTTTTTTACTGGTTAGTGTCGCCATCATCCATACAACCCACGGCACTCTTTCCGTCAACCTGCGGCTGCTCTTTCAATGGATCTATCAAACTCTCTCGGTCCACTAGATTGAAAATGCGTTCTGCCGCTACCTTGGCTCGTTTCCTATCAGTGACACCCTCAAGTGCAACTGTCATACCGTACAGCGAGAAGAAGAGTCCAAACATGGATATGTTGAAATCTCGGAATGAATAGTTTTCTGGTTGAGTATGGAGCAGCCACCCTCCAAACCAGAACATCAAGGCCAAACCCCAGAATTGAAAGAACTGGCCCAGCCCAAACCCAGCTCCCCTAAGGTAGTTGTGAAGAATGGAGCGAGGGTTCTCCGCATCCAAGGCCTCGGAAAACTCTTGAAGCTTCACTTCTTCCAATGTCAACGCTGCAACGGTACGAATATTTAATAAGCTCTCCAACACAATGCCACCTGGTGATCTCTCGTCTTCGAGCAACTCGACATCGTTTCCTTCATCCACACCTGTCACGTACAGCGTCATTTCCATTTCGGCACCGAATCCCAAGAACGGCAGAATACCAAGAAAAACCAATGCGAATGGCCTGTTGTCGAGACGGGTGAATCAATAATTCATTATGTCAACGAATCATTGCCAAGTGGGGACTTACCACATGTACACAAAGCCGATGATGAGGCCTACCACGACACTCGAAAAATTAACCACAAGGGTCCGAATTGGCTCTCCAGTGAAGGAGTGAATCAGGGCGGCATCATCTTGAAGTTGAGTAGTAAGTTTACCAGCAGGCCTTGTATCGAAAAAGCCCACTTCTTGGCGAATCAATGCGGTGTATGCAAGATCCCGCACTCGCTTGCTCATTCGTTCCGTTGCAGTACCAAATGCTCCAAAGAGAATGATATAGCCAACCATACACATCACAATTGTTCCCACCGATGCCAAGGCAATCTTACTAGCCTGTGACTTCATATCGTCAGCGACAGTGTGGTGGTATTCATAGCACGCACCAGTTGCATCAATTCCAATACTGTCGCAGGGCAAAATGGGTGTGAAGAGCAAGTCTATCATATAGGCAAACAGGAAGCCCCATGCAGGAAACACAGCACCAGTAAGAAGTGCTCCAACGCTTCCGATCACAAACAGCTTTTCGTCGCCACTTGCAAGCTGACGTGCTCTGTAAATGGTTTGTTTTTCGCGATGCTTGTCAGCAACATCATTTTCCTCCATTTCTTGCTTATCCTTGTTTGAGGATGCTTCCGTCGTTTCAAGGGTAGCACCATCATGTTTTGTTGTCGCCTCGTTCAATTTAGCTTGGGATACATCAGAAATAGCAGTTCTATGCGAATCCTGCAAGGCTTGTAGTCTTACAAACAAACCATTCTGCTTGGACAGAAGCTCATCATACGTGCCTATTTCTTGAATCTTGCCACCTGCGAGCACTACGATACGATCTGCGTTTCGTATCGTGCTTAGTCGATGTGCAATGATAATTGTGGACTGGTGATCCATTTTCATGATTTTGTCCAAAGCTTCTTGTACAGCTTGTTCCGAATGAGAATCCAAAGCCGATGTAGCCTCGTCCAAAAGAAGGAGTCTTGGTTTTCTTAAAAGAACTCGAGCAATGCAAATACGTTGCTTTTGCCCACCGGAGACTTGCGTTCCACCTTCCCCGACCTGCGTCTCGAAGCCATCTGGAAAATTTGTGATGAAATCATAGGCATTAGCAGATTTTGTAGCTTGTTCAATCTGCTCCTTGGTTGCATCTGATCGACCAAAGCGTATATTGTCTTCAACACTCTGATCGAACAATGTAGGCTCCTGGCTCACCAAGCCAATTTGGTCACGCAACCAGCGAGGACTATAGCTGCGAAGATCCACCCCATCCAGCTCGATACTTCCTTCGTTGGGGTCATAAAAACGTTCAATCAACTGAACAATTGTAGACTTCCCACTTCCGCTTGCTCCAACGATTGCGACCGTCTCCCCACGGTGCACAGAAAGGTTGAAGTCTCGCAAGACTACCGAACTTGGGCGTGCAGGATACGCGAAGGAAATATTTCGAAATCTCAAAAGTGGAGTTTGGTCTTTAACTTCCACAAATATTGGTTCAATGGCTGATACTGTCGAACTTGATTGGAATAACGATGATTCGCTCACCGCTTCAAATGAGGAAGCCTTGTTCTCTTTCATGTTCCCAGACATCTTGAAATCTTGTTGTGAACCTACCAAGGCAGCATAATTTCCATTTCTTTTGAGCAATGCAGCATGGGTGCCGTTTTCAATAATTGTTCCATTCTCCAACACAACGATGAGATCTGCATTTCGAATCGTGCTCAGACGATGAGCAATAACGATGGTTGTTCGTTTGGAGTCCTCAAGCAGCTTATCTATCGCGCTCTGAACAATCTGTTCCGATTCACTGTCCAGTGCTGATGTGGCTTCGTCCAAGATTAGAATCTTGGGGTTTTTAATCATGGTTCTGGCAATTGCAATTCGCTGCTTTTGGCCTGTCCGATTCCGACAGAAATCAAAGCAGTAATTTGTGAGCCAAGTTTGACTTCTCCTGCCTCCACATGTTGAGCATCTTACCTCCAGAGAGTTTGGATCCCTTGTTCCCAACTTGTGTCTCGAACCCATCGGGTAATTCCATGATGAAATCGTAGGCATTGGCCACCTTGGCAGCAACAGCGATTTGTTCCATTGTCGCGACCCCGTGCAAGCCGTGGGCAATATTCTCGCGGATGGTCGCCGCAAAAAGTGCGGGCTCTTGACTGACCAGACCTACTTGTCGCCTTAGCCATTGGACATTGAGTTCCAGCAAGTCATGGCCGTCCAATGTGATTGAACCCTCCGTTGGATCATAGAATCGCTCGACCAATTGAGCGATGGTACTTTTTCCGCATCCGGACGACCCTACCAGAGCAACCGTCATCCCGGCTTCAATTCTCAAAGAAAATTCCTCCAAGATTTTTGCCTCTCGTCGAGTTGGGTAGGAGAATGCGACTCTTTGAAATTCCAGTGCCCCCTTGACGTTATCGAGTTTCTTGCCGTTTAGGGAGGACGAGTCAATCATATAGGGGGGCAAAATTACCTGCGGTAAGTTTTCATCATCTCTTGGCCGATGCGACGTCGGACTGTACCACCGTTTTGATCATTGCCCACAGCGTTCGCGTTTTGGTCAAGCTTCCGATCCATCACCTCCTGCGCCAAGGTACACGCCGCTCGGGCCTCATTCAGGGCTTCCACAAACGTGCTAATTTGGGGAAGGACAGAAGCGGCGATGAAAGTACCAAACATGGCAATTAAAATGTCCGTACCGGAAGGATTACAAGTGGGGACATCCGGGACGGCTCCCGATGGATCACATCCGTTGTCCCGCACTTGGTCGTAAAGCAGGTAGCCACCAAAAAGGGGAACAAGCATCGACGAAAGTAAGAATGACGTCATGACAGAGCCATTGGCAAATCCCAACCAATACACTTGTCGGACAGCCTCATGATAGGTGGCGGCAGTCGCTTGTTGAAACTTGTCAATCATGGTTTGGACACCATTCAGTGACAGAATGGTGCGGATGCACGTGACTGTAGTGAAAACAATCCCCCCTGCCTTGGCATACGTTTCATTTCTTCGTTGACTTTGCGACGTGGTCAATTTTACAAGAAACCATCCACTGACGGCCATGAAAGGAACGGTTACAAGTACCATCAAAGTCGTTTGCCATGACGAGTAAAGAGCGTAGATTAGTCCTCCCAAAAAAGTTGTAACAAACTGGGCAAGCATGCCCAGTTTGACACCAACGCCCCGTTGAAACTTGGCAGCATTGATAGAAATGGTAGTTGCAGTTCCTGATACTTCCATTATGTCAAAGAAGGCTTGATCTTGTCGCAGTAACGCTTGAAACCATTTTCTCTTTAGATCGAATGTTCGTTGATCCCCTGCCGTTTGTAGCAAGGCGTGGTACAATGTTTGTGAAAAAAATGCAATCACTCTGGGTTACAGTTCAAGTAAGCAACAGGCATGACTGTAAAAATATAACCAAGTATGAGTCTCGTCATCACTCACCCTAGTACCATGTAGGAATATGCAAGTTTTGCCATCGTTTGAAGGTAGTCGTTGTCGGTTGGATCCGCAGACAGATTTTGGAATGAGTGTGAAAAATACCATATCATCATTGGACCCAATGCACCAGAAACGGCCGCAACCAACAGTCCAGCTATTGTCAACAAATGGGTCTCACAACCCTTTCCAAAAGAAAAGACATCTTGAAACGATGCCAAAACTGTTTGGGTAGTAGGCAAAATCTCTCCCCGATCAATGCTGTCATCTGCCGTCATCTGCAACTTGTTGTTGTTTCCACCACAGAAGTAAGTTTTGGTGTTCAATGGTTGACAAGTCTTCGTACCAGGTAAAGAAGAAAAAATGTCGCCAACAGCGATACCTTCTCATTCTTGACACGAGGCTTCCGATATTCTTGTCGGGTGGGAAAACCTGCCCGTAACACTCTAGAAAATAAACCGGCTCTTTCATATTCAATTTTCTGTTCTTGCAGAGCTCCAAAAGAATAGGGATCATGCCATTTGGCCCTCACAAAGAGTACCAGGGACAACTTGCGTTGATGATGACGCACAGCACTCTTGTCATGCTTTTATATTTTTTTGATTTTGACATTTCCAAATTCAACGATTGGAGTTGAAGATACCTCGTGTGATCCAACTAGTCCATCCGGTTGCAAAATCGTTTCGTTCGCCTGAATCCCATGTATTGTAGATGAAAGGTAAGTTCCGTTCATAACATGCACCATGGACGCCTTCCCATACAGGAAGCCCTCAGGCAGCAAGTCATTCGAAATCGATTCTCTCAGCCCCGTCAACCAACTCCAAAGATGCCTTGATGAAATTTCCAAGCCATCCATGGATTCGACGACTCCTGATCGCTTTATTTTGATTCTGATTGACGTCCACATCACTCCTACTATCATCGCCCTGTTGGTTCAGGTCTTGAATCAACCTCTACATAAATCAACCACCGACGACACAGATTTCAAATGGGATCATGTAGAATTTCATCATTGTACTTTGGCACAAACCAGACGTACGCGTGCTAGGAATGTTGACGCCTGTACTCCCGACGACATGCGCGTCTTAGGTGTAACATTGGCACATCAAACCTCTGTGATGTTAGATCTACATGGATCTCCTGATATTCTTGAATGCGTGTTTAATGTTCCGCAACTGGAAATGAAGAAATTGTGTCTTCATCAAGAAATGTTTTCTCGCTCGGAATGTGAAAGAGTGGGTCGCTTGATTGAACGGAGTCTCCCTTTGAAGAATCTGAGTCTTATTGTAACGTATCTGGAAGAACCGCAACCTCTGATGGAAGCTTTGGCTAACGCTATCCATTTACAAGAGCTATCGATCGAGGATGAGAATGCCTCCATTGTTGATAGTCAACAAGAACCATCGTCCACTTTAATAGTCAGACAAAGTTGCCTTGACATTGCACTGCGGCTTGTACAAAACTCACAAAATCGATTGCAAAAGCTAAACATCAATGGCATGCACCTCGAAGATCGTCATTTCATGATGATTGCGGAGGCGTTACCCACTTCACAGCTTCAGAAACTCGATGTTTCGTGCAACAATATTCAATGTCCAGGTATTCTTGCCTTTGCAGCTCAACTTCCCAAGACTAAATCTTTGAGAACCGTTCTACTTTTTGGTAATCCTTGGGAAAAAGAAGCAGAAGAGTATGAGCAGTGCTGTGCTGCTTTGTTACAGGGCATACGTGAAAATCTCTCTATCGAATTCCTGAGTGCAAGGGACAACAGTCCACTATCAAGTGACCTACGATACTATTGGAACTTGAACCGAGCAGGACGACGAATCTTGGCAACACCCAATACAGCCCCGGTAGGACTCTGGTCAATCATACTGGAACGAGCTGGGAAGGATAACTATCACTGCGACGAATGGAGCGATGACTATGAATTGCGTGTTCATCAGTCCAGAGTTGAATCAATCTATTTCTTCTTGCAAAACAGTCCCGTACTTTCATTCATCTGCTCCTCGTCTTTCCTGAAGAAAAGCCCAAAGAAGAAAAGCAAAGTCATGGGTTAGAAACTGCTACCATCCATATTGCGATCCGTTGCACCCACAGCACGAAAGTCAGTGGTGTAAACATGATCGCCGGTTAGCCCAAGATGAAAACTTGAAGCTGATTTTTTTACATGGTGGACGGCAGTTGTACAGGTGCCGGTACTTTAGGGGATTGTGTACAAATAATAACAACATATGAACTGGAAAATTTCCTCGAATTTTTACTGTGGGGATATGGAGGGGAGTGCAGTACTTGAATCACAAGAATAGGACTAACGTTCGTATGTTGGAAATCACATCAGGAATGTGGGTATACCCAAGCGGCGCAAACTCAGGTCGACATGGCGACGGGTGTACTACTTGCATCACAAGAGTGGGTATGGAAATCGCAACAAGAACAAACCGCAAAGTTATCTAGCGTTGCATATGAAGTCATGCTTGAAGGCGCTATTGATACATGAAATCGAGAGATCAAATCCATCCTACTAACTACAAAATTGTATTTATATATGCCTTTGTGATATTTCCCTTTCTCGCGGCACCCAAAACCTATCCGGTCACATGGTACGTGCCTACCTGACTGTGAAGCAAAACCCCTCACAAAATCCGGATTGTCGTCGCTCCATTCTGCCAGGAAAGGTGCCATTCTGCCAAAGATGGAACGGGATACACATTATCACTATGCTCACGTTCTTTTACGTTGCGCTGTCACAGGGGTTTTGGTCTATGGCAGTGGAATGGTTTTGGCTGGACGCGCCGTTGCCGGAAAGTTGTTTGATGCTCTAGGATTCGGACCCAAGACTCACGCCTTGGATCACAACGGGGAGAAGTATGCAATTTTTTGTTTTGGAGTGCTCGGATCTGTCATTGTGGGATGGATGCTGTCGTTGTACTCTTTGTTGGACATGTGTGATTTACGACGCAATGAGTGTTGTCGTATGAATCGGCATACTAGCCCTGTGGTCCGCCAATCGGCTCGTAGGGGGATTTTCCTCTCGGCAAGTATTTGGTTCCTCTTTGACACCACTTTTAGCATTGTGGTTGGTGAATACAACCATGCTCTTTTCAACATTCCATTTGTCATGCTCTTCATAGTTCCGCTTCAAGTTATGCATTGGAATGACGGGAATGGTGAGACGTTGTTCCGGTCCGAAGGCGAAGATAAACTCTTGGCCACCGCGAACTATGGTTTGTCTACGACTCAAACGAAGCCAAATAACTAGGTAGCCAAAAGTAAGCATCAAATCTTGTATTCACCAGGCAAGCAGCAATTGGTAGTTTCTCTTCTTTGCTTCATCCGAAAAAAGTGCTGGGACTTGTTCGTCCCCCCTGCCGGGGTGTATTGCACCTATAGTATTTTTTCCAGAAACAGGACAACTGTCGTCGATGAAAGGAACGCATTCAAGCGCACTACTCGACTTCATTTTGTCAGAACGAATGCGTTTGGCATCAAGTACCCTGGTACGTCCTCTACCGGTTAAGTCGTATCGATAAAGACAAGAAGCATGGATGCAACGCACATTGCGGCCGATCATGACGAAGGGATCATGTTGGTCCCCGGCGAACCGATCTTGTCGTTGACACCTTCATGTTGAGAGCATTATCATGGAACCTGAACCTTGTCGCTAGACAAGGTTCGCAAATCGGACACCTTCGTCATTGGATTGTTGAAAGATTTTGTCGCCGCCATGGCTTGACGTACGTTGCTCGGGCCTAACTGAAGTCATAGATGGCCAGTCCCTATGGTGATGTTTTGTTGTGCAAGATGCTTGGCCTTTTGACTTTTTTGGGGGGTTCCTTGCTTCTCCGCATAATCAAGTTCGGCTGCGTTGGGGTTGGTTGCGAACAGTATCGTCCTGGCGACCATATGTTTATTTGTAGAAATACAAACGCCTCAAGAGCTCAAGAGAGGATCATTACGTTCGTGCCCAGCACAAATGATCAAAACTGCTCTGCGATGCTGCATAGCGAGGCCCAACCGTTTCCGCAATGGTGTTGGGTAGTGTACGCCCGTACTTGTACCGGGTAATTTTTGTCGATACCGGTAATCGCGGCATTGGTGCCTGTAAAAGGAAAAGTACCGGTAAGCATTCGACTTTCCACCTGGGACCAGGTATTGTGAGCACGTTGGGAAATGGCCAGGAACAAGTTCGCCTCGGACGATTATACGAGTATACTTCAAGTTGAGATGGCAGCACAGAAATATATATTTATTCGTCTCAAACTTCCAGTATGCGAACAGAACCATCAACTTGATAATCCACTCTCGTCTGAAAAACGAGAAAGTTGGAGCTGGTGGTGACTAACGGTAGCAACAGTAGTTGCGGAAAAATGTTGAAGCTAAATTGTAGAAATTACTTCTACTCTGAATCAGAAAGGCTTTCTTTCTGTATAGTTGCAAAAATCTCAAGCTGCTCTGGCCACCGAGGAGACTGGAGCCATGAGGTGGATGACGTTTCCCATGAAACCGTCCAAAGCGGATTGAGATCCGCCGTTGGCCAAAAATTGTTGTTCTCCCATATCTACAAGCAGTAGAAGTGCACTCAACAAGGATTGTTGACAGAGCTTTGCCTCGTGCTCATTACCAAGTGACTCATGGACAAGCGAAAGATTGTTCAAGAGAGCGGCGGTTATCATGAGATTGTTGTCGTTCTTGCATTCATAGTAGGCTCCATGAAGCTCATACGTCAGCTCATACAATCGTCTTGATTGGAGAAGAGATTTCGTGCATTCTTCACTGTTGCCATGCACCGCCCGTAAGTGATGTGACAGGGCCAGATTGAACATGATGTAGAGTGATATGCGATTCAGCGAATGCAGATCATCATTTACGCTCACCGCAGATATAAGAATTGGATTTTCATAGACGTATGCACCACTCCCTTCCGTTGGAGACCAAAACGTCGAGCCACCGTTGTCGTAAGGTTGGGCTACCGACTGTGCTCTTAGTTGTGAGTGTGACGGTACGAATTGAGGTTCTTTGACAGTGAGAATAATCGTTTTCACCTCCCTGAGCGCGAGGAAAAGGTTTGCAATCGCTTCTTTAAAGAGTCTCTGTTTCATGAGGTGGCACGACTCATTGTTTAGTCGACAAGCATAATCCAATGGGTTACAGAGTAAAGAGGACATGGAAAGGTTGGTCGAGGGGTTGGATAGTCCAACTTGGTTTTTGTGCGAAGTCGCGAGATGTCGAGTTTGTGTGAACCGACCAGAGATGAATGGTGCTAATCAACTTTCTTCGTTTCCAAATTCCTGGTTTTGAAGCGAAGTTCGCGGCAAAGACCGGAAGCTTGCGACAAGGCATATATTGAGGGATTTTTCGCTTTTTCCTTCAATTATGGTCGTTACATGGTACTTATGAGTCAGTTCCAATGCGAAGTCAATTCGCAGAAAAATGCACTGGCCTTGACGGTTGGGCAATAAATCGAGTACGTCTTTGCCCCTTCAACTGGAATTGGTGCGTACCGGTTACTGAAAGCCATGGACTCTTGGGAAATGGAATGACGTTTCGTTGCGAGTTTGAAGTCCCTTCTTCCCATGTGTTCCAATCACCACATACCGGATACGATATATAGAGCAAGCACGACAGGTAAACAAATATGGGAACGGGAACGAACCCATGGAACGAATACTTCGGTTTTTGTCATTCGAAAGTTGTAGGAGTACTTGTGCCGGTAGTTTGGGAAGTAAAAAGGAACTCCTTGAATGCAACCACATAAATCATAACTTTATTGAAAACTGCTATGGGTCTTGATCGGATTCCATATGTTCCATTGCCCCCCGC